>JAZHEH010002945.1:0-111466 GCA_036589455.1 Ateles fusciceps
AGCAAACATCCAGAGCCAGAGATCCGTCTGTGATTTCATGAGACTCTAAAAGGCTTGTTCTCACACGTGATGCCCAGAGTGAGAAGGCAGAAGAAAAGAAGAGATGGTAAATCTGATCCAGAAGACAACCTTGCTAGGCTGCTGTCTCCCACAGTGGGGGGGAGGAGACACAGACCTTGTGGTGTGGCTGTGTGTATCCTGGGACACACACTGGCTGCACTGCCTCTTCTTGGAAAGTACTAGGTGGCTGCTTTGTGGTTCTCTCTACCTAAGGACATGCCCATGTCTCAAGAGACTTGGCCCCAGTTGCATGGGCAGTGAGGCAGGGCTGAGGCTTTGCCCGGTGAGGATCTCACTGCCAGGTTCTAGGAGCTGAGGGCAAGGCTAAGTCTGTCCAGCTGGGCTTGATGGAGGAGGCAGAGGAGCTGACTGTGGGACTGGAGAGGAGCGCGGGGCAGGTGGGAAGGGTGTCGATGGCAGGAGGCACCAGAGGTTGGCCAGGGTTACACTTCTCACCCTCCCCAGACAGTACCCCTTACCCCTTGTGCTGCCCTTCCCCTGGTTCTTTTGTCTGGCGAGCCCTCCGTACAGCCCTGCCCCAATCCTACCACCCGTACAGGTGAGGTGGTTTCACCCCCATCCACCAAGGTCGAGAGGGAGAGAGACCTGTGTTCGAGTCACCTACTGCCCAACATTGCAAGACCAGTAAGCCTTCTCTGGCTCAGGCATCATGGCCGACTTCCTGGTGTGCAGTGCGACGTGGTCATGGAGGACATCATCGGAGAGGTGCAGGTCAGGGGCCTGGGGAAGCGGAGAGAGGGTTGGCTGTGGGGTCAGACAGGCCTAAGCAATGGTCGGAAAGAGCCTCTCCAGGTTGTTCTCTCTAGTTTCCCTAGGGATAAGCCAAGAGCTAGCGGAACAAGGATACATTGACGTGCAAAGACACCATGGCTTAAACCTTGGGAGGCACATGATCTCCCAAAGGGTTGGAGATCTGGAAGCCTTCTCCCATTAGCTCAAGTGCTCAAAGGAAGCATCCCTTCGCTGAAGCAAGTCGTAGCCCCTGGAAGACCAGTCGTTGTGCAAGTGAACCCTGGCCACTAACCTTAGGCGCCCATGCTCGTGTGCTTGCATGTGTTCTGCAGCTCCTATGCTCTCCCGTGTTCTGTAGGGGCTTCCTTGCTCTCTCTCGACTTTTAACGATCCTTTTTGCTTAGGTGGAGTCATCTGCCTAGAACAGGGAGCCCTTCAATTCTGAGCTTCCACACTCAGGAGAGACAGCAGAGGTCCCACGCTCTCTCAGACGGGAATGCACAGAGCACTGATCCCAGGGGTCTGACTTAAGCATGCGGATCAAAGGACAGCCTGAGACAACTGGTCCCACCCGGCATCTCCCACCACAGGACTCTAACCCCAGCACACAAACCACCCTCCAGCTGCCCCACACCACACCACACCTTTCTCCAGAGCACCTGAGCCTGCCTCTCGTCTGTGTAGCATTTGCTCATGGTGGCTGCTGCCCGAGAATGACTTCTTCCTCCTTGCTCCACTACTCAGCATCCTTGTGTTCCTGAAACCCTGCCAAAACACCTCCTCCTTGATGACTGCAGTCCACCAGACAATTCCTTTGTCTGCCCTGGACTAAAAGTGTCCTATGGTTAAACCTCTTCTCATGCGTCATTCATTCATTCATTCATTCATCCGTTGAATGGAATTGTGAGCTAGGCCAGTCCTGTACTCATAGACTCTGACAACTAGGAAGTGGCTCAGGCACAGCCACTCATCTCCGTCTCCCGTCTCCCCGTCCTCGAAGCAGCCAGATACGCAGAGCCTTGACAGCCATCAATGTTCTAGGTGCTATGTATAAGTCTGTCATGGGTTCTGTGGGAGTGCCAGTGGAGGGCTTCAGGACAGTCATCCTAAAGGAGTTGGAATTTAGAGTTAGCATGGGAAAAATGAATCGGATGATATCTGCAAGTCGGTCGATAAGGTGAAGGGAAAGGCGTGCAGAGAGCAGGAACAGCGTGTGCAGAGGCACAGAGGAGTGGCTCAGTTTGTTGTGTAGGGGGAGTGGAAGTTATGTCTTGTCAGGATAGGAGCTGAGGGTACCTTGCCAGCAGGTGGCAGCAGGGGCTTTAACCTGGTGTTGTGCCACGTGGGGTATGTTAGTTCATGGAGGCATTCCTCTGCTGGTTGATTCTTTAGCATTACCACAGCTGCCTGCAGTCGAGGAGGATGCCAGATGGAAGGCATGGGATTAGGCATTGACTAGTACAACCAGGGAACTCCCATGCACCGTGAGCCCTGACCCCTGCTGATATCCCGCCAGGAGCACTCAGTTCAGCTCCCACATCCTACTTGAGTGTGCCCCTCATTCAAAGCTCAGCACATCCACCCCTCTGGAGATCACTGGGCGCCTAATCTGTGCCATACACCTGATTGTGTTGGCCAATGTTGGGAGCTCCGAAGGGTATCACACATACAGCCTACTTACCGTCTCTGGGTGGAGACACAGGAACCCAATACGGGCACTAGGGTAGAAGTGTCCCTTCCATGACACACAAGGTAGGGTGGAAGCAATAATGAAGAGGAAAGGCAGTCCGAGAAGGTTCCCTGGAGGAGACCAATGCTGACCTGTGTGCTAAGGAATGAATAAAAGTGGGCCATGGAAGGCGGCCTGTGGAGAGGGGAAAGGCATTCCAGCAAAGTGGTGGCTGTACGAGAGAAAAAAAACCAGGCTAAGACTCACGGAGCGTGTGTAGGGCATTACAAATAGCTTGGCATTCTGGAGCAGAGATGTGAGATGAGAAACCCAAAGAGCCACATAGAAGGCTGGAGAGTCCTGCAGGGCATCACAAGGAACATGGCATTTGTCCTGTAGGTGACCAGGGAGCCATGAGAGAAAATGAACGTTCCGAGGTCGTGCTTGCAGGGTACCCAGCCGCTGCCTCTGAGCAGCATGGGTGGGAGAGGCCACGTAGAAGAGGGAAACCTGAGAAAAATGAGGCCTGAGCGTGGGCTTGGTCAGTGAGGGGATGAAGAGGAGGGTGGCCCGGAGAAGTATCCGGCAGAGAAAAGCAACAGGATTTGGAGGCTGATTGGCTGCAGGGAATGGGAGCCACCCAAGGATTGAAGGTAACACTGAGATTTGTCTCCAGAGTGACCGTGTGGAGTAATGGTGCCCCTGACTGGGAAGGCATACAAGGGCCATGTGGGGGGCAGGACAACGAATTCACTGTTTGGGCAGGATGCATGGGAGGCTTCTTGAGACAAAGCAGGGCACAGGTCCAGCAGTGAGTGTTACCCACTGGTGAGGGGCAATTGTGGGAGCCCTAGATGGGAGAAGAGATTCGGAGGGACTGGTAGGGGTCCTGTGGTGGAAGCCAGGCGACAGAGGGAGGTCACCCAGGGAGTGTGTGTGGAGCCAGAAGGGAAGATCCCTTAAGGCACAGCTGAGGTGGAATGGCCCGATCCAGCAGCTATGGATGGCCTTGGCCGCCCCATCGACTGCACGCAGCCTACCCCAGAGCCCCGGTCCCCAGCAGTTCACTCCATTGAGCTGCACCAGCATGATCATTTTCTTTTCATGCTTTGACCTGACAAATATTGGGAAGCACTGGGAGGGAGTGGGCAAGCAGAGGCGGTAGGAGAATAGGGAGAGCTCACTGTCGCAGACGGCAGGGAAAATCACCTTTTGAAGACAGCATTTGTCATCCATGTTCAACTGTGACGTACATGGCGGAGAAGACAGTCCCAAGAGACTCAAAATACAGCCATTGGGTTTGTTTGTTTTAGTCAAGTTGTTATTTTTCATTTTTGTGGGGTACACGGTAGGTGTATGCACGTATTTATGGGGTAAGAGAGATGTTTTGGTACCGGCATGCCATCCGTAAGAATCACATCACAGGGTACCCATCCCCTCGAGCATTTGTTCCTGTGTTACAAACAATCCAATTATACTCTTTGACTTCCTTTTAAATGTACAATTATGTTATTGACCCTAGTCACCCTGTCGTGCTGTCAAATACTAAGTCTTATTCGTTATTTCTCACTTTTCTTTTGTACTCGATAACCATCCCTGCCTCCCCCATCTCCCCACTACCCTACACCCCCCAGCCCCTGGTAACCAATCACTACTCTCTACCTCCATGAGTTCAACTGCTTTTATTTTTTGGATCCCACTAATGAGTGACAACATGTGAGATTTGCTTTTGTGTGCCTGGCTTATTTCATGTAATGTTCCATTCATGTTGTTCCATGTTCCATTCATGTTGTTGCAAATGACAGGATCTCATTCTTTTTTATGGCCGAATAGTACTCCATTGTGTGTATGTACCACGTTTTCTTTATCCATTCATCTGTTGATGGACACTTACGTTGTTTCCAAGTCTTGGCTATTGTGAACAGACTGTAATAAATAGGAGGGTGCAGATATCTCTTGCATCTACTGATTTTCTTTCTTTTGGGTGTATACCCAGCAGTGGAATGGCTGGATTGTATGATGAAGCTCTAAGTTTTAGTTTATTGAAGCCTCCACACTGTCCTCCATACAGTTGTACTAATTTACATGGCCACCAACAATGTATGGGATTCCCTTTCTCCTCCACATCCTCGCCAGCATTTCTTATTGCCTGTCTCTTGGGTTGAAAACATGTTAGCTGGGGTGAGATCACATCTCATTGTAGTTTTGATTTTCACTTCTCTGATGATCAGTGATGTTGAGTACCTTGTCATATGTCTGTTTGTCATTTGTATGTCTTCTTTTGAGAAATATCTGTTCACATCTTTTGCCCTTTTTTGATTGTATTTTTAAATTTCTTCCTATGGAGTTGTTTGAGCTCCTTATATATTCTGGTTATAATCCCTGGTGAGATGGGTAGTTTGAAAATATTTTGTCCCATTCTGTGGGTTGTCTCTTCACTTCGTTGATCATTTCCCTTCCTGTGCGGAAGCTTTTTAACTTGATGTAATCCCATTTGTCCACTTTTAGTATGGTTGCCTGTGCTTATTGGGCATTATTCAAGAAATTTTTGCCCAGACCAATGCCGTGGAGATTTTCCCAAGGTTTTCTTGTAGTATTAATAGCATCATAGTTTGAGGTCTGGGATTTAAGTCTTTAATCTATTTGGATTTGATTTTGGGATATGGTGAGAGAGAGGTTAGTTTCATTCCTCTGCATATGGATACCCAGTTTTCCCAGCACCATTTATTGCAGAGACTGTTCTCTCCCAGTGTATGTTCTTGGCACCTGTGTTGAAAGTCAGTTCACTATAGATTAGTGTATTTCTAGTTCTCTGTTCTTTTCCATAAGTCCATGTGTCTGTTTCTATCCCAGTACCAATCTGTTTTTGTTGCTATTGCTCTGTAGTATAATTTGAAGTTAGGGAATGTGATTCCTCCAGTTTTGTTCTTTTTAGCTTAGGATAGCTTTGGCTATTCTGGGTCTTTTCTGGTTCCATTTAAATTTTAGAATTGTTTTTTCAATGCTTGTAAAGAATGTCTTTGGCGTTTTGATAAAGGTTGCTTTGAATCTGTAGATTGCTTTAGGTAGTATGGACATTTTAACAATATTGATTCTTCCAATCCATGAATATGGAATACCTTTCCATTTTTTTGTGTGTGTGTCCTCTTCAGTTTCCTTTAACAGTGTTTTATACTTTTCATTATAGAGATGTTTCACTTCTTTGGTTAAGTTAATTCCCAGTATTTAATTTTATTTGTGCCTATTATAAATGGGATTTCTTTTCAAAGTTCTTTTTCAGATTGTTCACTGTTGGCATATAGAAATGCTAGCGATTTTGTTTTGTTGATTTTGTATCCTGCAACTCTACTGCATTTGTTTATCAGTTCTAATATTTTTTGTAGGATCTTTAGGGGTTTCTAAGTATAAGATCATATCATCTGCAAACAAGGATAACTTGACTTCTTCCTTTCCAATTCAGATGTCCTTTACTTCTTTTTCTTGTCTGGTTGCTTAGGTAGGCCTTCCAGTACTTTGTTGAATAACAGTGGTGAAAGTGGGCATCTGTGTCATGCTCCAGACCTTAGGGGAAAGGCTTTCAAATTTTTCCCGTTTGGTATGATACTAGCTGTGGGTCTGTCATACATGGCTTTTATTATGTTGAGGTATGTTCCTTCTATTCCCAGTGTTTTGAAGGTTTTTGTCATGAAGAACTGTCAAGTTTTATTAAATGCTTTTTAGCATTAATTGAAATGATCATATGGTTTTTGTCCTTCATTCAGTTGATATAATATATCGCATCGCTTTGCATATGTTGACCCATCCTTGCATCCCAGTGATAAATCGCACTTGGTCATGATGATCTTTTGAATGTGTTATTGAGTTCAATTTGCTAGTATTTTGTGGCAGATGTGTGCATCCATATCATCAGAGTCATTGGCCTATAATTTTCATTTTTTGATGGGTCTTTGTCTGGTTTCAGTATCAGGGTAATACTGGTCATGTAGAATGAGTTTGGAAGTATTCCATCCTCCTCTATTTTTTGGAATAGTTTGAGTAGGATTTGTATTAGTTCTTCTTAAACTGTTTTGTAGAGCCGGATGCTGTGGCTCACGCCTGTAATCCCAGCTCTTAGGGAGGCAGAGGCGGGAGGATAGCTTGGGCCCAGGAGTTCGAGACCTGCCTGGGGCAATATAGCGAGACCCCGTTCTCCACAAAAAGGAAAACAACAAAAAGACAAAAATAAACAACAACAACAAAAATAAGCATAACTGTGTTGTAGAATTCAGCCATGAAGCCATCAGGTCCTGGCCTTTCTTTACTGGGGATCTTTTTTACCATAGCTTTGAGCCTGTTGTGTGTTATTGTTCTGTTTGTGCTGTGAATTTCTTCATGCTTCACTCATGGTAGGTTGTATGTGTCTAGGAATTTGTCCATTTGTTCTAGATTTTCTTTTGTTAATTTAACTTTTATGTTCAGGGGTTCACATGCAGGTTTGTTATATAGGTAAATGTGGGTTATGGGGGTTTGTTGCACAGATTATTTTGTCACCCTGGTATTAACCCTAGTATCCATTAGTTATTATTAGTTTTTATTTATTTATTTATTTATTTTTTGAGATGGAGTTTCGCGCGTGTTGCCCAGTCTGGAGTGCAATGGTGCAATCTTGGCTAATGCAACCTCGCCTCTTGGTTCTCCTGCCTCAGCCTCCCAAGTAGCTGGGATTACAAGCACCTGCCACCACGCCCAACTAATTTTTTTTCTTTTTTCTTTTTTTTGTATTTTCAGTAGAGACAAGGTTTCACTATGTTGGCCAGGCTGGTCTCGAGCTCCCAACTTAAGGCAATCACCCACCTCCGCCTCTCAAAGTGCTGGGATTACAGGTGTGAGCCACCATGCCCAGTCCGTTAGTTATTTTTTGTTTGTTTGTTTGTTTTGAGACAGAGTTTCGCTCTTGTTGCCCAGGCTGGAGTGCAATGGTGCAATCTTGGCTCACAGCAGCCTCGGCCTCCTAGGTTCAAGCGATTCTCCTGCCTCAGCCTCCCGAATAGCTGGGACTACAGGCATACACCAGCATGCCCAGCTAATTTTGTATTTTTTGTAGAGACGAGGTTTCTCCATGCTAGTCAGGCTGATCCCAAACTCCCAACCTCAGGTGAGCCGCCTGCCTCGGCCTCCCAAAGTGCTGGGATTACAAGTGTGAGCCACTGCGTCTGGCCCCATTAGTTATTTCCTGATTCTCACTCTCCTACCACCCTCCACCCTCTGACAGGCCCCATAGGGTGTTGTTCCCCTCTACGTGTCCATGTGTTCTCATCATTTAGCTCCCACTCATAACTGAGGACATTCAGTATTTGATTTTCTGTTTCTGTGTTAGTTTGCTAAGGATAATGACCTCCAGCTTCTTCTCTGTTCCTGTTAAAAACAATCTCACTGTTTTTAACGGTTGCATACTATTTCATGGTGTATATATACCATATTTTCTTATCCAGTCTATCATTGATGGACATTTAGGTTGATTCCATGTTTTTGCTATTGTATATAGTGCTGCAATGGACATACATATGCGTGTATCTTTATAATAGAAAAACGTATACTCCTTTGATTATATACCCAGTAATGGGATTGCTGGGCCAAATGTTATTTCTGATTTTAGGTTTTTGAGAATTGCCACACTGTCTTCCATAGTGGTGGAACTAATTTACACTTCTCATCAATAGTGTTTAAGCATTCTTCTTCTCTGCAACCTTGCCTGCATCTGTTGTTTTTGGACTTTTTAATAGTAGCCATTCTGACTGGTTGTGAGATGATATCTCATTGTGGTTTTTATTTGTGTTTTTCTAATGATCAGCAATGTTGAGCTTTTCTTCATATGATTGTTAGCTGCATGTATGTCTTCTTCTGAGAAGTGTCTGTTCATCCCTTTCCTTACTTTTTAATGTGGCTGTTTGTTTTTTCTTGTAAATTTGTTTAAGTTCCTTATAGATGCTGCATATTAGACCTTTGTCAGATGCATAGTTTGCAAACATTTTCTTATGTCTGTTCACTATGTTGATAGTTTCCTTTGCTATTTAGAAGCTGTTTAGTTTAATTGGATCCCACTTGTCCATTTGTGCTTTTGTTGCAACTGCTTTTGGCACCTTCATCATGAAATCTTTACCCTTTCCTATGTCCAGAATGGTATTGCCTAGGTTGTCTTCCAGGGTTTTTTATAGTTTTAGGTTTTACATTTAAGTTTTTAAACCATCTTGAGTTCATTTTTGTGTATGGTGTGAGGAAGGGGTGCAGTTTCATTTTTCCACAAATGGCTTGCCAGTTATCCCAGCACCATTTACTGAATAGGAAACCCTTTCCCCATTGCTTCTTTTTGTCAGGTTTGTCAAAGATCAGATAGTTGTAGGTGTGTGGCCTTATTTCTGGGTTCTCTATTCTCTTCTAGATTTTCTAACTTGGCATATAATTGCTCATAGTAGGCACTAATGATCCTTTGAATTTCTGCAGTGTCATTTTGTAATGTCCACTTTTTCATCTCTGATTTTATTTATTTGGATCTTCTCTTTTTTTAGCTAGTCTGGGTAGAGATTTGTCAATTTTGTTGAACTTTTTTAAAAAACTATTTTTTTTCCTTGATCTTTTGTATTGTTTTTTTCATTTCAATTTATTTGTACTCTAATCCTTATTATTTGTTTTCTTCTACTAATTTTGGATTTAGTTTGCTCTTGCTTTTCTAGGTCCTTAAGATGCATTGTTATGTTGTTTACATTTTCTTCTTATGTGGTGTAGGCACTTGTAGCTATAAAGTTCCCTCTGAGTCCTGCTTTTGCTGTATCCCATAGGGTTTGGTATGTTGTTTCTCCATTGTCATCTGTTTGAGAAATTTTTCAATTTCTTTCGTAATTTCTTCATTGACCCACTGTTCATTCAGGAGCATGTTGATTAATTTCCATGTGTTTGTATAGCTTCCAAACTTCCTCTTGTTATTGATTTCTAGTGCTATTCCATTGTGGTCAGAGAAGATGCTTGATGGTATTCAATTGTTTTGAATTTTCAGACATGTTTTGTGACCTAATATATGGTGTATCTTTGAGAATGAACCATGTGCTGAAGAAAAGAATGCATATTCTGCCACCATTGGATGAAATGTTCTGTAAATATCTGTTAGGCTTCTGATCTATAGTGCAGACTAAGTCTGATGTTTCCTTGTTGATTTTCTGTCTGGAAGTATGTCCAGTGCTGAATGTGGGGTATTGAGAGTCTCTAGCAATTACCATGTTGGAGTCTGTCTCTCTCTTTAGCTCTAATAATATTTACTTTATGTATCTTGGTTCTCCAGTATTGGGTACATATATATTTCACAATTGTTATATCCTCTTGCCAAATAGACCCCTTTATCATCATCAGACCCCTTCTTTGTCTCTTCTTGTAGATAATGTCTCTTTATAGCTCCTCCTCATCTTTTCTTTCTTTCTTTCTTTTTTTTTTTTTTGTTTCCATGGGCATGGAATATCATCTTCCATCCCTTTATTTGTAGTCTATGTGTGTCTTTATAGAGGAAGTGTTTTTCTTATAGGCAACAGATCAAGTGGATCTTATTTTTTTAAATCCATTCAGCAACTCTGTGTCTTTTGATTGGAGAGTTTAGTCCATTTACATTCAATGTTATTATTGACAAGTAAAGACTTATTCCTGCCATTTTGTTATTGGTTTTCCTATTTTTTTGTGGTCTGATCGTCCTTCTTTTTTTTCCTTCCTGTCTTCCTTTTAGCAAGGTGATTTTCTTTGGTGATATGATTCAGTTTCTTACTTTTTATTTTCTGTGTATCTGTTGTATGTTTTTTGTTTTGATGTTACCATGAGGCTTGTAAATACTATCTTATAAACCATTATTTTAAGCAATAACAACTTAACGCTGTTTGCACTAACAAACAAAAAACTAATAAAAACTCTATGCCTTAACTTCGTCCTTCTGCTTTTTATTTCTTTGTTTCTATTTATATCTTCTTGTGCTGACTATGTCTTGAAAAGTTGTTTAGTTAGTACTTTTTGATAAGGTCATCATTTAGTCTTTCTACTTAGCATGAGAGTGGTTTACATGCCACTGTTACAGTGTTACAATATTTTATATTTTTCTGCGTACTTACTATTACCAGTAACTTTTATACCTTCAGGTGATTATTTATTGCTCAGTAATGTTTTTTCTTTCTGATTCAAGTCCTCCCTTTAGTATTTCTTGTAGGACAATTCTGGCATTTATGAAATCCCTCAGCTCTTTTTTGTCTGGGAAACTCTTTATTTCTCCTTCATGTTTGAGAGATATTTTCTCCAGATAAACTATTCTAGGGTAAAAGTAGTTTTTCCATCAGCGTTTTAAATGTCATGACACTTTCTGTTGGCCTTTAAGGTTTCCTCTAAAAAGTCTGCTGACAGAAATATTGGGAGATGCATTGTCTGTTATTTGTTTTTTGTCTCTTGCTGCTTTTAGGATTTTCTTTATCCTTGACCTTTGGGAGTTTGATTATTAAATGCCTCAAAGTTGTATTTTTTGGGTAAAATCTACTTGGTGTTCTATCGCCTTCTTGTATCTGGATATTGATGTCTTTTTCTGGGTTTGGGAAGTTCTCTGTTATTATCCCTTTGAATAAACTTTCTACCCTACCCCATCTCTCTCTATTTCCTCATTAGGGCCACTAACTCTCTAGATTCGCCTGTCTGTGGCTATTTTCTAGATCCTGTAGGCAGGCTTCATTGCTTCTTATTCTTTTTTCTTTTGTCTCCTCTGACCGTTTACTTTCAAATAGCCTACCTTGTAATTCACTAATTGTTTTATCTGCTTGAACAAGTCTGCTTTTAAAAGACTGGTACAGGCCGAGTCACACTGGCTCATGCCTGTAATCCCAGCACTTTGGGACGCTGAGACAGGTTGATCACTTCAGGCCAGAACTTTGAGACTAGCTTGGACAACATGATGAAACCCTGTCTCTACTGAAAATACAAAAGTTAGCCAGGCATGGTGGCGCATGCCTGTAATCCCAGCTACTCAGGAGGCTGAGGCAGGAGAATCACTTAAACCCAGGAGGCAGAGGTTGCAGTGAGCCAACATCACGCCACTGCACTCCAGCCTGGGTGACAGAGGGAGACTCTGTTTTAAAAAAAATAAGAAATAAAAAGACTCTGGTGTATTCTTCAGCAGGTCAATTGCATTTTCCAGAATTTCTCCTTGGTTCTTTAAATTATTTCAATCTCTTTGTTACTTTAATCTGATAGAATTCTGAATGCCTTCTCTGTGTTATCTCAAATTTCTTTGAGTTTCCTCAACACGAGTATTTTGAATTCACTGTCTGAAAGGTCACATATCTCTATTTCTTAGAATTGGTCCCTGGTGACTTATTTGGTAATGTCATGTTTTCCTGGATTATCTTGATACTTTTAAATGTTCTTCTGTGTCTGGGCATTGAAGAGTTAGGTATTTATTATTGTCTTCAGAGTCTGGTCTTGTTTGTACCCGTCCATCTTGGGAAGACTTTCCAGATATTCAAATGTACGTACGTGTTGTGATCTAAGCTGTATCTACTTCAGGGGGCATCCCAAGCCTAGTAATGCTGTGGTTCTTGCAGACTCATAGAAGTATTGTCTTGATGGTCTTGGACAATATCTCGGAGAATTCTCTCCATTACTAGGCAGAGAATGGAGAGAATTCTCCAGCCATTGAGTTTGGAGGAATACTCTCCATTACTCGCTTCCCTTACTTTCTTCCAAACAAACAGAGTCTCTCTCTCTCTCTCTCTCTCTCTCTCTCTCTCTCTCTCTGTTGGGAGCCACCTGAAGCTGGGGTGGATTGACACAAGCACTCCTGTGGCCACCACCACTATGACTGCGCTGGGTCAGACTTGAAGCCAGCGCAGTACTGGGTCTCACCCAAGGCCTGCTGTAACCACCTCCTGGATTCTGCCTCTGTTTAATCAAGACTTTAGGGTCTGTACAATCAGAAAGTGTCAAAACCAACCAGGCCTGCATCCTTTGCTTTGGGATAGTGAGTTCCCTCTAGCCATAGGTGGATCCAGAGTGCCATTCAGGAACCAGAGACTAGAGTCAAACACCTTAGAATTCTACCTAGTGTTCTATTGTCCTGCTGCTAAACTGACAGTCAAACCACAAAATACAGTTCTTCCCACTCTTCCCTTCCTTTTTCAAATGCAGAAGCACCTCACCTCATGGAAACTGCCACCACAGGCTCACAAGGAGTACTGACAGACTACCACCAATGTTCCCTTAAGGCCGAAAGGCTCTTCAGTCAGCTTGTGGTGTATGCTGCCTATCCTTAGCCTTACCTTTAGGGCAGTAGGCTCTTCTCTGGACTAGGGCAGGCCCAGAACTTGGATCTAAAGACCATCCAAGAGCCAATGCCTAGAATCTAGCACCCCGAGACCCTACCTGGTGCTCTATACCTTTGTGGTCAAGCTGATACTTAAGCTTCCTGGCAATGTATCATTTACTTTTTGCTCTGCTTTTGTAAAGCAAAAGCACTCTCTCTCAATAGCCACCACAGCTTGGAATGCGCATCACCTGAAGCCAGCAAGTGTCAGAGTCTCACCCAAGGCCCTCAATGTAGTACCTGGGCATTACTGCTGGTTATTCAGGGCCCAAGGGCTCTTTATTTAGCAGGTGAAGAACACTACCAGAACTGGGTCGTTCCCTTCAAGGCAGCAGGGGAAGGACTTCCTTCTGGCACAGTGTGTGTCTAGAAATGTAGTTTGGAAGTTAGAGCCTGGAAAGGGGCCTCACAACTCTGACTGGTGCCCTATCCTGCTGCGGCTGAGCTGGTATACAAGATAATAGGATGAAGTCTTTTCCACTCTTCCCTCTCCTGTCCTCAAGCAGAATGAAGTGGTCTCTTTTGGAGACCAGGGACCTGGGGTTGTGGAGCCTGGGGTTAGAGGAGGGGTGATGCCAGCACTCCCTTAGCTGCCCCAGCTGGTGTCTCAGTAGGTTATGTGCCTCCTAAGTGCACTGTCTCTGGGCCCAGTTCAGCACTAGACCCCTCCTAGGAGTTGCAGTCCTTGTGCCTAGACTGTCTTTCAAGTTTATTTAGAGCCCTAGAACACTTTAGCCCATGGTGGCAAGGCTTGCAGGAACTAGAGGGCCAACTGCTGACATGCTGACATGGGTAATTCACATGTAGCTAGGGCTGTTTTGAATGCTACCTCCATATGCAGGCATCAACCAAGTTTGGTTTAGTTGTTTTTACTGCTTTAACAGGACAACACTTAGGTCCAATGCCTAACAATAGCTGCACTCTCCCTCCCCTAACACACAGAAATGCTCTTGCACCCCATGCCTCCTCCGCTGGGGGCAGAGGTGGAGGGTGGGGTAGGGGTGGTGTCAGCAATTAAAGACTGTTCTTTCTACCACTTCGGTGCCTCTTTCATTGATATCACGTTAAAACCGGGTACTGAGGTTTTGGTTCTTTCAAAGGTGGTTTTTTGTGAGTAGATGGTTGTTAAATTGCTGTCCTCCCTGGGGGGGGCGATGGGAACTTTCTATTCCACCATCTTGCTTCACCCCTCTCCCAGCCATTGAGTTTGGAGGAAGCTAGTCACAGTTGCCTTTAGTGAGGGAAGTGACTATGTGGGACGGGCACAGGAGCCAGCCTGTGGTGGTCCCAGGAGTGATCTGCACTTGAGCCCATTGAGGGTGCCCACTTTCTCAGCCTGTGATGCTTCAGGGAAAAAGAGGCTGAGAGAGAAGTTTGGGGAGTGGATTGGGAATGAGAGCTAGTTTTAGCAGATGGAAAAGACAAAAATATTCTACATTCCAAGTAAGACCTAGTGGGGTACATGTTAAAGGAGGTTGGAGGAGGGGGACCTGAGGAGTACTGGTGGGGGCTGGGCGCTTGGTGTAATTGGGGTTCAGGGCAGGACCTCCTGGTCCTTAGGCTGAGGGAGGAGGTGTGTGGGAATGTGCACCCTGTACAAGGGTGGGGTGAGCAGTCAAAGTGTCCCTGGTCCCGTGCTCTTAATTTTCTTCCTGAGTCAGGTGGGTGGGATGGAATGACTGCTGAGGTGACTGGGAGAGGTTGGTGAGCAGGGTGCTGCCCCTGAGTTATGTGATAGGGAGTGGGGGCCCCAGTGGACATGGGATCAGGGAAAGGTAGGCGTGATTTCCCCCTGGAGCTCTCAGTGGCCCAGGTGTGGGAAGTGTGCAGAGGTCACTGGGTTCTACCCTTGGGCAGTTGTAATGTGGGCGACGCAGGCCTTTTGGAACTGTACCAGAGTGACAGGATTAGTGGAGACAGAGGCTGCAATTGCACATGTGAATTAATTCAAAGGCCAGGGTGGAGAGGGAAGAGCAGGATGTCCTCCCATCTCCTCTTTCCTCCGACAGGGGAAGAGGCAATGTTCAGCCTTGTGGTCAGAGTGTGCCTGAGGGGCAGAGAGGACCACAAGCCTGTGACCCTGCGCGGAGCCCGTTTCAGCTTCACAGGAGCACAGGGAGCACAGACCCTCAGCCAGCACAGACATCCCTGAGCTCAACAGAGACAGGTCCTGAGAGGCCCTCCCAGCCCCCCTCCCCTTCCCTCAGCTGTCCCAGCCCCCAGGCTCTGCAGAGGGAGGAATGGAGTGGGGGGAGGGGGAGTCGGCAGCCAATCACATCCAGGACAGCCCAAGGCATCTGTACCTGGTGTAACCAATCCCCTCTGAATAAACAGCGCACTCTGCTTAGACTTCCTCCTCCTCTCCCTGTTCTGCCCAGCAACAGCAGAAGGAGGTTTTGGAGGAGAGGGAGGCCTTGCAACTCCCAGCCCCTGGCAGCAAAGAGCTGGGCCCCAGGCTCCACTCTTTACGGGGAGGTTAAAACAATACTTGGAGTTTCTGCAGCCCAGGCAAAATATCCCTAGGGACTCTCAAGGCTGTGCAAGCCCAACTCTCTCACAGACAGGAACTCATATATTACAGAGATCCTAATCCTTGGAGTCCTGGGCTACATGCCAGTCTCATTCCCTCCATAGCTGTGGGGCAGGCCCCGGGATGAAGGTCTGAATAGCAGAGACACGGTTCTAGTGAAGGAGATGGACAGTGAGCAAACAGTCACACACATGCCTGTTTAAAAAGTGAGAAGTCCTGGGAAGCAAACCTCAGAGTGTTATGCAGGAGAATAAGAGGGGACCTGATTTAGATTGGCTTTCACAGTCCTTCTTGGTTTTCATTTTTTTGTCCAGATTTACGATGGCTATTTCGTTCACTACTTTGCCCCAGAGGCCTTCCACCTATTGAGAAGAATGTGGTTTTTGTTATTGATGTAAGCGGCTCCATGTTTGGTACCAAGATGAAGCAGGTAAGAAGGATCCTGGAAACCTTCCTTAGTGCTAGCATCAGAAGAGCCAGAAAGCAGAGAGTGTGGTAACAAAGGGACCCTGGGTACAGAGGTCCCACCATCCCATGACCACTGAGTCTTACAGGCTTGAACCTACCCTAGGGTCCCGGTATCTTACCTAACAGGAGCCTGTGGACCTGGAGCCATAGAGTCCTAAGAACATGGACACATTGGTTTATGAAGACTGAAACCATTGAGACCCTCAACCACAAAAGCCCAGGGTCATAGGGGACCCTCAAGCTAGAGCACCTCGGGATCCTAGAATCCAGAAGTAAGAAAACCTTAGGTCACAGAAACTCATTTTCTTCAGACCACAAGGTTTGAATCTTTGTTAATTTTTTTTATTTTACTTTAAAGGCCTAATAGTATAGAGTACTGGCATTATAGAATTAGAAACCATAGAGTTGGGAGCCATATGGATTGTAATCTTGTTGCAGTTCCACCACTGTGCCCATGGATCAGAGGCCATAGACCAAGGAGGCTTTGACTTTATCCCCTGAATCCATAAAGTTCTGCAAGCAGCATTTCATACCATAATACTGTGGAGCTCTTTGTTCTGGTGTCTTGCAAATGTATAGCTTTTGTTCCTTAATCTTTCAATCGCAGAGCCCTTGGGACCGAAGGCTGAGTTTGTTTTGCCAGAGTAAAGCAACCTGAGGAAAAATGGGTAGCACCCGAAGTCAGCTCCCAAGCCCCAGCGTAGGGGATGGGTCTCCCCCAAATCCAGCCCTTTCTAGCCTTCTTGTTTCACTCAAGAGGGGGCAAAATCTCAGAAACCCTCGTTAAGTTATATCCCAGGGACACCAATTCACTGAAAGACTGAGACCTCCTCATAAGAGTATAGAATGCTCCTCTCACTCCACACATTATCACCGTATCAACTGTGCTTCTCTACAATAACGGAAAGTTACAGCTGATTGACATACACGCCCAAACCCTATTTAAGAAAATGTTCTTAGGGAAAACCAGAGACAACCGAAACAACAAAAATACGACATTAGAAGTAATTTTGGCCAGGCACAGTGGCTCACACTTGTAATCCTAGCACTTTGGGAGGCTGAGGTAGGCGGATTACTTGAGCTCAGGAATTTGAGGCCAGCCTGGGCAACATGGCAAAATTCTACCTCTACAAAAAATACAAAAATTAGCTAGGCGTGATGGTGTGCACCTGTAGTCCCAGCTACTCAGGAGGCTGCATTTGGAGGGTGGCTTGAGCCCAGCAGGTGGAGCTTGCAATGAGCCAAGATGGCACCACGACTCCTAGAGAGCAACAGAGCAAGACCCTGTCAAAAAAAAGTAGCAATTTTAGCTTCTGACACCTAAAACTGCTCCAAACAGGAAACATAACCTAACTTGTAGCCAGATAAACTTAAAACCTCACACTAAATGCCATTTAGTTTAGTTCCTTTACCTGATACATCATGTCTGGCTTTCAACCTAAAATGAGAAGGCATGGTAAAAGGAGAAAAACACTGTCTGAAGAGAGAAAACAAACATCACAGCCAGACTTCAATATGTTAGAGATGTTGAAATTATCAGTTTTATTTTTGATTGAAAGATTTTTTCCAACTTTTATTTTCGGTTCAGTGGCTACCTGTGCAGGTTTATTACGTGGGTAAATTGAGTGTTGCAGGTGTTTGGTGTACAGATTATTTTGTCACCCAGGTAATGTGCACAGGACATAATAGGTCATTTTTCAATCTTCACCCTTCTCCGACCCTCCACCCTCAAGTAGGCCCCAGTGTCTGTTGTTCACTTCTTTGTGTACATGTGTATTCAATGTTTAGCTCCCACTGATAAGTGAGAACATGCAGCATTGGTTTTCTGTTCCTGCATTAACTCCCCTAGGATGATTGCCTCCAGCTCCATCCCTGTTCCTGCAAAGGACAGGATTTCATTCCTTTTTAAGGCTGCATAGTATTCCATGGTGTGTATGTACCACATTTTCTTTAACCAATCCACCATTGATGGGCATTTAGGTTGATTCCATGTCTTTGCTATTGTGAATAGTGCTGCAGTGAACATACATGTGCATGTGTCTTTATGGTAGAATGATGTATATTCCTTTGGGTATATACCCAGTAATGGGATTGCTGGGTTGAATGGTATTTCTGTTTTAGATATTTGATGAACGGCCACACTGTCTTCCGTAGTGGCTGAAGTAATGTCCACTCCCACCAATAGCATATAACCGTTCTCTTTTCTCCACACCTTGCCAGCATCTGTTTTGTTTCTTTTAACTTTTTAGTAATAGCCATTCTGACTGGTGTGGTTTCTCATTGTGGTTTTGATTTCCATTCCTCTAATGATCAGTGACGTTAAGCATTTTTTTCGTGTGCTTGTTGTCTACATTTATGTCTTCTTTTCAGAAGTATCTGTTCCTGTCCTTTGCCAATTTCTTAATGGGTCAAACCAAGAATTTTAAAACCCATGATTAATGTGCCATGGGCACTAATGGATAAAGTGCACCACACATAAGGGCAACACATGGTATTATAAGCAGAGACATGAAAATCCTAGGAAAATAAAAGGGAAATGCTGGATATCAGGAAATACTGTAACAGGAATGAAGAATGTCTTTGATTCACTCATCAGTAAACTGGACATGGTTGGGTAAAGAATCAGTGAGCTTGAAAATACATTTATAGACATTCCTAAAGCTAAAAAATAAAAATAAAAAAGAATTTTAAGCTACACCTTAGAATATCCAAGAACTGTGGAATAATTTTAAAAGTGTTATATATACATCATGGAAATAATAGAAGGAGAAGAAAGAGAGAAAGGAACAGAAGAAATATTTGAAGTAATAATAGATACAAATTTTCGAAAATAAATTATGCACACCAAACCTAGGTCCAAGAAGCTTAGGAGAACACAAAGCAGGATAAATACTAAACAATCTATACCTAGGCATATCATATTCAGACAGCAGAAAAATTTTTTAAAAAGCCAGAGGAAGAAGTACCTTACCTAAGAGGAGTGAGGATATGAGCTATATCAGAGTTTTCTTCAGAAACCATGGGAGCAAGAAGAAAGTGGAGTGAAATATTACAAGTGTTGAAGGAAAAAACCCCACCAGCCTAGAATTCTGTATACATCAAATTATTCTTCCAAAGTGAAAGAAAAATAAAGACTTTCTCAAAAAAAAAAAAAAAAAATTTGGGGAATTGTCACCAATAAACTTGCTTTGCAAGAAATGTTAAAAGAAGTTCTACATAAAGAAAATGGTATAACTCAGATACTTGGATCTACATAAAGATAAGAAAAGTGTTAGAGAAGGAATAAATGAAGGTAAAATAAAATACTTTAGTTTTCTTATTGACTGACCTAACAGACAATATTTTTTCAAAGTAATAATAATGTATTTAGTGAATGTAGCTTATGAATAAGTGAAATTAATGAGAGCAATATTGTGTAGGATGGGAGAGAATAGTTTGGAATACTCTGTTACAAGGTACTTGCACTATGCATAAAGCTGTGTAATATTATTTGAAAGTGGATTTGGATTGGTTGTAAAGGTATACGGCAAACTCTAGGGGAACTGCTACATTTTTTTAAGTCTAATGCATATGCTAAAGATAAGAGAAAACGGCATCATGTAAAATGCTCAATTAAAACTGGAGAAGCCAGAAATTAAGTGGAAGACATAAGAATAAAGAATTTAAAAAGAATAGAAAACATTTACAGCTATGGCAAATATTAATCCAACTATGTCAGTAATGACTGTAAGCATAAATGGTTTAAATATACCAATTAAAAGACAAAGACTCTCAATGTGGATAATAAAATAAGACCCAATTGTAGGTTGTTTATAAGAAACCCACTTTAAATATAAAGATGCAGATTAATCAAAAGCAAAGGGATAGAAAAAGATATACCATGCTAACACAAATTAAAGAAAGCTGGGATAGCTGTATTCATTTTTGACAAAATAGACTTCAAAGCAAGGAGATTCTCAGCAATAAACAGTTGCATTATATGATATAACAGTAAAACAAATACAATGATAAAGGGGAAATTCTCCAAGAAGACTAACAATCCTTAATGTGCATGCGACGACCAACAACATACCAAAATATATGAAGTAAAAACTGATGAAACTGGAAGGTAAAAATACATGAAAACACTATTGTAATTAGCGATTTCACCATCCCTTTATCAGTGATTGTCAGATCCAGCAAGCAGAAAATCAGTAAAGGACATAGCTGAACTGAACAGCACCATCAATCAACTGAATCGAATTGACAATTCTAGAATACTTTACTCAACAACAGCAGATTACACATTCTTCTCAAGTTCACATGGAACATTTACCAAGATAGACCATATCCTTGGCCTTAAAACATACCTTAACAAATTTAAAATAATATAAATTATGCCAAGTATGCTCTCAAACCAAATGGAATTAAACTAGAAGTCAATTATAGAAAGATAGCTGCGAAATCTCAAAGTAACTGGAGATTAAACAGCACACTTCTCCAAACAATCTGTTCCTGGTCAACAAGAGGTTCTGACTTCTAGGCCCTCGTAGGCTCTCACTTTTCTTCTGCGCTTCTCAGGAAAGGCCATCTGCTTAAGTCTCTTCCCTCTCAATGGAAACATGAGTATGGTTCTTAGCTCCCTGTCCCAGAATGTACAACCTAGCCCCAGAGCTCTCCCTACGGCAGGAAAGACTCTAATCCACTTAGAAGCATTCAAGACATTTCCTGTCAGTTTGAGGTGTAGAGAAAATGGGTCTCAAGTGTCCTTCCTGTGGTCTCTGAAATCCATACCTATATAAAGGATTGAAAGCATAATGCTGTGCTTAGGATCACGGATTTAAAACCTCCCACATGTGTATTCGAATCCCTCATCCATCAATGACTAGCTGTGTGACCTTAAGCAAGTCACCATCTCTCTGAACCTCAGTGTCATCACCTGTAAAATGAGGATAATATTAGTACCTTCTTCACTGTGTTGATGTGATAATTAAATAAGCTGATGTATCTAAAGTATTTAGCACAGTGCCTGGAACATAGCAAGCGTCCTGTAAATGATACCTAATAGTAGACCCTATATACTCTATTCCCTGAACCCCCTATGGGCCTAGCCCTGTGCTAGCATTGCCATGGAGACAAGAACAAGAAGCATTATAAGCCCTTCTCTCAAAAGATTCAACGTTTGGATGAAAAGTAAAAATATTTCATGAAAAACAGTGAACGGACTGGGACAGGGAATATCTAAGTGAGAAGGGCATGAGTCAGGGTTGGCAACTTAAGGAAGAGCTGTCCAGAGAAGGAGCAACTAAAAGAATAGTAAAGTTGTGAATAAATAAAGGGGAAGTGGGAGAGTATGCTATCTAAAGAGCACAACAAGAGCAAGGTTTATGGAGTCGAACTAGAATCTGAGTTTTCTAGGGGCTGGTGTGACTAGCCTGGAAGAAATGGAGGGTGAGGCAGAAGAGCGGATTAGAGCAGAACCAAAGCATGCAAAGTCATTGAAAGGCAGCTATAGAGACCTAGGATCATAAAGGTCCTCAACTTTAGAGTCCTGGAATCATTGAATCCTGGGTCATGGAGTCCAGGGATCATATAGCAAATGAATTTCGAGCTCTAAAAACATGGAGCTTGAACCTTTTAAAGCACTAGTGCCCAATATGAAGTTCTTGATGATGGAAATGACCTAAAATTCTGTGCTATCTAATATAGTAGCCACTGACCACATATGGCTATTGAACACTTGAACTGTGGCTACTGCAAGTAAAGAATTGAATGTTTAAATTTTTCTTTAATTTTAGCTAATTTTTATTCAAATGTAAGTAGCTACCTGTGCCTATTAGCTACCATATTAAACAGTGTAGTTCTATGCCTTGGAACCCATAGAGTACTTTCACCTGAGAATCCTAGATTCACAGAGTCCTGCAATCAGAGGGTCTTAAAACCATATAACGCTTAGGTTTTAGTGCCTTGTGTAGAAGAAACTTTCAGTCTCATAGACCTTAAGCCTTGTCCCATTCCCTTCATTTCATCCATATCCCACAGACTAAAAAGGCCATGAATGTGATTCTCAGTGACCTTCAAGCCAATGACTACTTCAACATCATCTCCTTTTCTGACACAGTTAGTGTCTGGAAAGCTGGAGGCTCAATCCAGGCCACCATCCAGAATGTCCACAGTGCCAAGGACTACCTGCATCGCATGGAAGCTGATGGTTGTAAGTGTTAGATCTACCCACCCAAAGGGACAGGCTGTGGTTATATGGGAAATTCCTGAAACCCTCTCTTCATTCCCCCATCCTGCTCAACTCTCACAGTGCCTGAAATATCAACACTACATTTCACACAAGTATGGTCCTTTGTCCTCTGTGTTCTCCCGTCACCCTTTCCTTGAAGAAAGAGCACAGCTGATTCTCCATGTATCTTAGGGCACATTTCTCTTTGGTCTCAGTTTCCTCCTCTTTAAAGCAAACCCTTGAAAGAATTTGCTAAACTTTCTTTAAATCAATAATCTAGATATTTATTTCTAAGCATTTGAGCAAGCTGCTGCCCTGATTCTGGCTTTTGAGCAATCATCTCTGACAATTACTGAAGTCTCCCACTGCCTCCTGTCAACTCTGTCCTTTCTTCCCCTGTAGCAAGAAGGTGTGTGGGGGGCTGCTATCCTTGGGAACCCGCCAGTCTGACTCGGGAATGAGACATCTCCCCCTCCAGACCCTGCACCACCAAGGAAACAAAGAACAATATGAGACAGACAGTGATAAAAGCCAAGGACATGTGGGCCCCAATGTCAGATATCAGCAAGTCTGGGTGGGAGTGAAGAAGTTGGGAAGGAGAAACGGTGAATATAGCCTGAGCAAAGATAAGGCGCTGTGAGCCTGGGAGGTTGGTGAGGTGCCCAGTGTGTCTGCAATGGGGGTAAAAGTGACCAGAGAAGATGGTCTCACAATCTATTCCCCCAATTAGGGACCGACATCAACTCAGCTCTGCTGGCAGCTGCTTCAGTGCTGAACCATAGCAACCAGGAGCCTGGGAGGGTCCCCAGTGTGGGAAGGATCCCTCTTATCATCTTCCTGACAGATGGGGAGCCCACAACCGGCGTGACGACCCCCAGGTGTGATCCTCTCCAATGTCCGTCAGGCGCTAGGCCACAGGGTATCCCTTTTCAGCTTGGCCTTTGGGGATGATGCTGACTTCACACTGCTGCGCCGCCTTTCCCTGGAAAACCGGGGAATAGCCCGGCGCATATATGAGGGCACCGATGCGGCCCTACAGCTGGAGGGCCTCTATGAGGAGATCTCCATGCCTCTGCTGGCAGATGTGCGTCTGGACTACCTGGGCGGCTTGGTTGGGGCCTCCCCTTGGGCTGTTTTCCCCAACTACTTTAGTGGCTCAGAGCTGGTGGTGGCAGGCCAGGTGCAGCCAGGCAAACAGGAGCTGGGCATCCACCTGGCAGCCCGTGGCCCCAAAGATCAGCTTCTTGTGGCCCGCCACAGTGAAGGGGCCACCAACAACAGCCAGAAGGTCTTTGGTTGCCCAGGGGGAACCAGCCCCAATGTGGCCCACTTCATCCGCCGCCTCTGGGCCTATGTTACCATTGGAGAGCTGCTGGATGCACGCTTCCAAGCTCGTGACACCACCACTCGCCACCTGCTGGCTGCCAAAGTCCTCAACCTGTCCCTTGAATACAACTTTGTCACACCTCTGACTTCACTGATCATGGTGCAACCCAAAGAGGCCAGTGAGGAGACCAGGAGACAGATCTCCACCACAGCTGGGCCAAACACCATAATGCCCTCATCCAGCAGCCGGCATGGCCTAGGAGTAAGCACAGCTCAGCCAGCCTTGGTGCCCAAGGTTATCTCCCCCCCCCAAATCAAGGCCTGTAAAACCAAAGTTCTACTTATCCTCAACTACTACAGCCTCTACCAAGAAGATGCTCAGTTCCAAAGAATTGGAGCCATTGGGAGAGAGCCCTCGTACCCTATCGACGCCCACATACCCGAAGGCCAAAACTCCAGCACAACAGGATTCTGGCACCTTGGCCCAGCCAACTCTCAGGACAAAACCTACTGTTCCTGTACCCTCAAATTCCGGTACTCTGGTACCTCTGAAGCCCAGCACTCCATCACACCAGAATCCTGATATATTACCCATGAACTCCAGGACACAAGTCCCAACTCTGAAACCTGGCATCCCAGCCTCGCCCAAAGCTAGCACTGTGAAACAAGTTACATCACTGCATTCCAAACCTGGTGCTCCATCACACCCCAAACTTGGGGCACTCACATCACAGTCACCTAAAGGCCTGCCACTGTCAAGACCTGGAGTCTCTACACTTCAGGTTCCGAAGTACCCACCAAACACCAGACCTAGCGTTCCTGCTCCTAAGACCCGGAACAACATGCCACACCCCAGACCTGGGATCCTCTTATCCAAGACCCCTAAAATCTCGTTATCTCTAAACCGAGTGCCCCACCACACCAAATTTCCACAAGCGTACCACTTTCCAAGCCTGAGACCCCAAGCCCCACATTCCCCAAACCCCACTACCTCCTAAACCTGACAGACCGAGACCCCCACCTCCTGAGAGCCTAAGCACATTCCCAAATACAATCTTAAGTTCCACAGGTCCCAGCAGTACCACGATCACCTCTGTCCTTGGTGAACCCCTCCTCATGCCCTTTGCCCCCACTCTGCCCCCTGGAAGGTTCTGGCATCAGCATGACCTGCTGCTGGGTCCCCAAAGACCAGGCAAGTTCTGGGACCATCTAGGCCAGGAGTTCCAACAATGAGCCTACTCAACAGCTCCAGGCCTACAACAGAAGGCAGCCCTCCAAACCTGCCAATCTTGCTGCCTTCCAGCAACCTCCCTGAGGCCATCAGTCTGCTCCTTCTCCCTGAGGAGCTAGTGCTGCTGTCTGAGTCAACAGTGGAATCCAAGTTTGTGGAGTCCTTGAACCCACCAGCATTCTATACCTTCCTCACTCCTGATGAAGATGGTGAGTGCCACGGGTAAGAGGTCGAACCATGAGGGTAAGGTATGAATGGACAGTACAAGGAGCTGGGAATCTACAAGGCTTATGCAGACTCCAGTGCTGGAATAGCTGCTTCCTTGCTTGCTTGCTTGCTTGCTTGCTTGCTTTGGGACTTGGACCAGTTACTTAACTTCTCTGGGCTTCAGTATACATACACGGAATTAGAGGCCTTGGGAGAGGAGGATGTTGAGACTGGGAAGGCTGAACAGAAACAAATTAGCCAGGGGTTAGCTTTGACATTCGTTACATTGGCCAAGAGAACTGCTGATGTTTCCCAAGCAGGGGAGGGATGTATCATTGGCAAGTCAGGTCTTACTGGTTTTTCTGAGCTCTGTGAATAGTCCTGCTTAATGACAGGGGTAGAGGATTGGGGAAGATCATTAAAATTATCTTCAATTTCAAAAAAACCTGTAAAATAATAAGTTAACATTTGTAAGATCTTTCTATGCACAGTACTGCTCTACGTATTGTACCCGTGTCTCAATTAATCCTCACAAGAAACTGTTGACATCTTCATTTTACACGAGGAGAATGAAGCCCAGAGAGGTAAAATAACTTTCTCTATGTCACACAGCTAGTCAGAGAGTTGAACTCATACAATCTCATCACAGAATGAATGTGATTCACCACTCCAGTATCCTGCCTTCCTGAGAGAAGTAGTGACACTTCCTACATGACCTTATAGGGCAGAATTAGAACCAGATGAGGGTGCCTAAGTCACAGGGATGCGACTTTGAGTATGACATCCTCTACGTGTATGTTTCCTCAGACACCCCACCAATATCCCATCCATCCTCAATTATTGGCAATGTTACCTCTAATATATTTACCAAATCCATCCACTTCCCACCACCTCAATTGTCACTTTGCGACAGCAGACCACCATTGTGTCTCACCTAGAAAACTGTCTCAGCCTCCTCACTGGTTTCCCTGCGTTCTCTCCTGTTCTGCTACAGGCCAATCTCTCCTAGCAGCCAAAGGGACCCTTTAAAGACACAAATCACTTCATGACCCTTCCCTACTTAAAATCCTCAAGAGTTTCCCATCATACCTAAAATGAAGTTAAAAGTCCTCTTCATGGCCAACAGGCTCTGTGTGATCTGCTCCCTACCCCTATTCCTCTATGACCTCACCCTCTCCCACCCGTTCTCTAACTCCAGCCCCTCTGGTCTCTACTTTGCTCCTCCAGTGAACACCCATCCTACCCCGTCTCCACTGGTGGACTTTTTTTCAAGCTACTCTCTCTCTCTGCTTGATAATCACCTGACTGGCTTTGTCCTACCCCTTCCTGCTGCCCTCATCCCTTCCATCGCCCTTCAAACTCCAGCTCATGCCTTAGATCTCAGCTCAGATCTCCTTACCCACCCTCCCCCAAGCAGGCTACTTCAGGTCTCTGTTTAACTTCCTCAGTCACCCCATTAATTTTTTCTGATAGCATTTATCACCATTTGTGATAAATTATTATTTCATTCATATCTGCTACCCCCTACTAAACTATGAGCTTCACCAGGTCAGAAAATATGTCTCTCTTTTTCACCACCATATTTCCTGATACCTAAGCAATGCCTGAATGAATGAATGAATGAACGAACAGATGAATGTATAAATGGTATAAGGAAGAACTTTGAACATATCTGAGCTTGAAAGACTAAGAGGCTATGGAGAACATAAGATCCCGGTCCTGGAGATGGACAGGTTAGCCTGCAAAGCCAGTGAGGGCTCTCCTTGTCAGAAGGATTATGAGCCTTTTCCCTGGGAATTTGAAGGGTTTTCTTACTTCTTTTGTGCTTGGCAGGAAGTCCAAACTGGGATGGCGATTCTGAGGAGATCCTGGGAGGAGCTGGAAGCAGCATGGAATCTCAAGGACATTCTGTGGGGTTAGCAAAAGGTGAGCAAGGAGCTCCCCTGACAAAGATCCCCTAGGTCTTCATTTCCATTCCATTAGGACTCTATTGACATTGTGGGAGCCCAGAAGGAGGTAATGTATTAGTTTTCTATGGTTGTGTAACATTTACCCACAATTTTAGTAGCTTAAAACAACACCAATTAATAATCTCACAGTTCTGTAAGTCAGTAGTCTAGAAATAGGTTAGTTAAACTTCTGCTCAGGGTCTCACAAGACTGAAATCAAGGTGTCTGTCACACTGAACTCTCATCCTCTTCTACACTCATTCACGTTGTTGACAGAATTTAGTTCTTTGTGTTGCTGGAACTGAGGTCCCTGTTTTCTTGCTGGCTGTTGGCTGGGGGATCGCTCTCAGCTGCTAAAGGTTACCTGGGGCCACTCTCAGTACTTAGAAGTCTCCTGCATTCCTTGTCACGTGGTCCCTCTCCATCTTCAAAGGCCCCAGGGAGCCTTCCCTAACGCTAAACCCTTCTCACTCTTTAAATTTCTCTGACTCCTCTGTCTCTGACCTCTAGATGCAAATTTTAAGGGCTTACGTGATTAGGTCAGGCCCACCTGGATAATATCCCCTTCATAAGGTCAATAGGGTCACATGAAATAAACTGTTTCTGGGAGGATATTTCATCATATTCACAACTCTGGGGATTTTACAGAGTGTGTACACCAAAGGATCCTGGGGTCATCTTAGAATTCTACCTACCACCAGCAGAGAGCAAGAGAAAATAGCATTTGGGCTGGCCTTGAAGGATAATTAGAAATTGATCCTTCGTAGTTAAGGGAAAGGAAAACATTCCAGGTGGCAGGAAAAACAGAAGTAAAGGGTCACTAGGAAGAGAAGACAGGACACTCATAACTACAGTTTGGTTGGGCTAGAGCGTAAAGACTGGAGAGCTAGGCAGGGACTAGATTTCAGAGAAGCCTTAAATGCTGACAGGAGTATGGCCCTTATCTGGGAGGAGGTCCCAGAATTCCTAGGAATATGATAGATTACTCCCTTCCCAACACAGTCTCTCTCTCCTTTGCAGGCACATTCCCTAGCCTCTTCACCTTCTCCTCCTCAGGTAAGCCAGTCACCCCATGGCTCCCCCTGTTGGAGTACAGGGTAGCTTGTGCACTGGGACTGGGGCTGGGGGAAATAGAGCATGACCTCTTCCCTTCCCCCTCCTCTCTCTTCCCTCTCCTTTCCATTTATTCCTTTAACTTTAGAGTTGTATCTTCTGCCTTGCAGTGGATGGGGACCCCCACTTTGTGATCCAAATCCCACACTCAGAAGAGAAGATCTGCTTCACACTGAATGGGCACCCTGGGGACTTGCTACAGCTCATAGAGGACCCAAAGGCAGGTAAGAGCCCCAAGGACTCCAGCCCCATACACCACAGCTGGATATATCCATGTCGATACCCCTAGACATTTGTGGACTAATATCCCAGACACACAGCAATGCACCTCATTAACATACACGCAAGAACACACCAAGACCCAAAGGAACACACACGAATACGCTCAAACACCAAGATACTCACAGATACACAAAAGGGCATGGAGGAAACTCACACAAATATGATGGGACTTCAAAAAGTTTGTGGTAAAACGGAATTAAAAGATAAAAAACTAAAAACATAAACGTTATTTCTCAACATGAGCTCCATCAAGTACAAGACACTTTTGTAAGCAACGATAGCAGCCAGTTAGTCCATCCCTAAAGAACTGAGGGTCCTGGGAATGTAACCACATTAATGCAAGTCTTTTACACATTATTTTAAAAAGGAAGAAAATGGGTGCCCTTTAAAGATGTTTTAATATTAGGAAGCAAAAATAAGTCAGAAGGAAAACAAATCGGGACTGGAAGGTAAATGCTTAATGATTTCCAATCAAAACTCTGGAAAAACTGCCCTTGTTTGATGAGAGAAATGAGTAGAAGCATTGTCGTGGTGTAGAGGAATTCTCTGGTGAAGCTTTCCCAGGCATTTTTCTACCAAAGTTTCGGCTAACTTTCTCCAAACATTCTCATAATATGCACCTAGACACATGGTGACACACAATACATGCCCAGCTATATACAATGGCATGCACAGCAACACACTCGGGCATACAAGCACTGAATACCTCCAGCTTGATCCCAATTTCCAGGAATTCAACACATACAGGTGGCAAACGTACTCTGCTACTCTAGTTATATGAAACATACTGATGCATGGAAATATCCACCAAGCCAATGACACAAATCCCAATGCACACACTCTGACACTCCAGATACACATCAGTACAGACTAACACATAACTAGGTGCACACAACATACACTATTGCATGAAGACATATAACACCAACATATCCAGGGACACACGCATAAACATACAACCGAAACGACGCATTCTAACATACCACCTTCTCCAACATGCAGATGTACTGATATGCCCAGAGTTACTCATAGGAGCATAACCGAACACACACATTTACACACTCAGAGGCAAGCACACGTATCTATGCAAGCAAACACACTGGGGTGAGCATGTGCACACATACTACATGCCCCCACCCCACACACTGTTCAGGAAGGAGCAGCCAGGTGGATCATGGTAGAAGTAGTTCTCTCAGGAGCGGGCTTTCTAGCCACAAATCTGTATACTACTTCATCTGCCCATGCTGCGGGTGACCATGTAAATGACCACGCAAAAGCCACTGCTCCAGGCCCACACTCCCCTCCCTCCAGGGCTGCATGTGAGTGGGAAGCTGCTTGGCGCACCACCAAGGCCGGGCCACGAGGACCAGACTCGCACCTACTTCCAGATCATCACAGTCACTACAGACAAACCCCGGGCTTACACTATCACCATCAGCCGCAGTTCCATATCTTTGCGAGGTGAGGGTACCTTGCACCTGTCCTGGGACCGACCTGCCGTGCTGAAGAGGCCTCAGCTGGAGCTCTACGTGGCTGCTGCAGCCCGCCTTACCATCCGCCTTGGGCCCTACCTTGAGTTCCTGGTCCTCCGGCACCGCTACAGACATCCCAGTACCCTGCAACTACCCCATCTGGGGTTCTACGTGGCCAATGGCTTGGGCTTCAGCCCCTAAGCCCGTGGCCTGATGGGTAAGTCCAGCTGAGGCTGAGAGGGCCCAGGGAGCACCAGCCCCCAAAAAGACCCTGCCAGGGTGAAAGGCACCTATGCCCCCAACCAGGAAGAGGAATCAGAGACAGCCTCTTCCCTAAAGGAGCCCTTCATCTTGGGAGAGGACAGACCCAGATAGGGATAGTGAACACAGGAAGGGATCATTGCTGGACAGAAGAGCTGCACAGGGAGCTAGAGAAAACCAGAGTGGGGAGGCTCGCCAGTCTCAGAGCTCGAGAAAGACCTCCTGGAGGAGATGAGACACACCCATGCTGAGTCTGAAAGGCTAAACAAGGGTTTGGAGGAAAGGAACAGAAGTTGAAGGAAATGGAGCCGAGTGGTCAGAGTTGAATGCCAGGATGAGGAATTTGGCTTTATCCTGAAAGCAATGAGGAGCCATGAAGGGTTATAAGCAGAGGAGAGACACAGTCATATCTGGGTGTTACAAAGATCCCTCTGGAGACTGCTATGAAGGTAGGTTGCAGGAGAGCCAGGCTGTAGGTCAGGAGACACTGGCAGAACCTGAGGCAGAGGCTCACACCAAAGAGTCTGAGCACTGACAGTGGGTTGAACAGATATTTTTACCTCCTCTCGGCCTCCTCCCTCCTTTTGTCTCCTTCTTCCTAATCTTCCCTGTCTTCTCCTCCAAGCCTGGCTATCCCCCTTTCTCTGGCATTTCATCCATCCACTTTGGCTCCCTACTTCCATATTACACCCCAGTCCCATCTGGCTCCTGCACAGTTCCCACAATGCCCAGCCTCCTCCCTCCTCTGGTCCTTTGCTGCACCTCCTTACTCCTCCTTTAAATCCCTCTGGATTTCCTGCTCTAAGTTCCTTGCAGATCTCTGAGCACGGACTCAGGCCATTGCCCTGACCAGCACTGCATCTCTGTCCCTCAGGGCAGTTCCAGCACGCAGACATCCGACTGGTGACAGGACCTATGGGGCCACGCTTACGAAGGCACCAGGGCCCAGATGTGCCTGTGATTCTAGGCAAGAGGCTGCTGAAGGACTCACCAAGGCTGCTGCCCCGCTGGGCTTCCTGCTGGCTGGTGAAGCACTCTCATGTAGAGCAGCTTCTGGGTCACCCCTACCTCTCCTATGTCCTGTGATGGCAAAGCCAGGACACCTGACTTTGGGAGATCCAGAAACCAGGGTATGGGGTGAGCCAGGGACGGAGACCCAAGGACATGGAAGCACACACAGGGACACACAGACTCCCACATGTTCTGAGGAACACATATACAAGGGTATACGAACACACAGACATGCAGAGGCCTAGAGTCAGGAAACCCCTGCATCTTCGTGGTCCGTCATGTCTCCAGTCTCACTCCCTCCAAATCCAAGATCCACACCAGCTTTACAAGTCACTTTTGTAAAACAAAAAAACAGTCAGTAGTTCTGCTCACAACTTCCCCTCATTCCTATGTATTTAAGGCTCTTAGAGTTTCCCTAACAAAACACGCTCGCTCCCACCACTGCACCACCATTGCATGTGCTTTTCCTCTGCATGAGACATGCTTCCTCCTTGTTCCTGTAGGCGAATGTAATTCATCCTTCAAGTCCTAGTTATTACCTCCTCTAGGAGGCCTTTTCTGATGCCTGCCCTAGATTGAGTTTGGTCCTGTCCTCTGGGTTCCTATTGCCCCCCCGCCCTCCAAGCTCACAGCACTTATACTGTGTAGTAATCATCTGTTTACTTGTCTGGATACCTGACTTAGACTGTAAGCTCTTTGAGGGCAAGGACCTTTTCTGAATCATCTATGTAATCCCAGTGCCTCTCACATAATAGGTGCTTAGTAAATATTTGTTAAAAGAATGAATTAATTAATTAACAAAAAAGGATCCCATAACATAGCAGTAGACACGCATATATACACACTCACAACCAAAGACACAGGATCACACCCAGAAAAACAGTGGCAAGGACACAGATATGGGTGGAGAATAGAGGGACAGACACTTACGGAAACACAGGAATCACAAAACAAACATGGACATAGGGGTATAGAGACATAAAAAGATGGGGGCAGGAAGCCAGAGTGGCAGCATTGGAGACATAAACTAGAGAAAAATGAAGAGATGCTCTCTTGCTGAGCCTCTGTGTCTTTGTGGTTTTCAGTTACTGTCCCTGTCACAAAGAGGTGAGGAGGTAAAAACAAGGTCACTTAGGTACAGACACACAATGGGTAATGTAAAGACACTGCTATATAACTATATACAAACTAAGGGATAGATAAACACAGAGATCCAGACACAGGAGCAGAGGTATCAAAACACACAGAGACATGGGGACATAGGTAACCACGGAGACACTGACCAGGACCACAGTCCAAGACGGCAAGGTCAGAAGGGTAGAAACTCAGAGATACACTGACATGCTGATTTGCAAACATGAGGGAGGGAATAGGAAGAGAACCCAGAAACACAGGGCCAGAGACATATATAAACAGAGATGTTACACAGACCCAGGCTTGGTGACAAAAATAGGGACATAGGCAGAGGAATACACTAAGAGTGAGACAGGAGCACAGACTCATGTGTTCACAGATCCACAGATAAAGACATGGAGACTCAGACACTTTGCACAGTTACAAGGCAAGAGATAAGGTTCAGGCCAGAGACATAAGGAGAGGCAAGGTGCAGACCCAGGTAAAATGGGGACATTGTGACATAGTGACAGGGACATTGGGAATTCAGAGACAGAGAACCCAGAACAAGTAGACATAGGGATGTGAACCCACAAATGCAGTTATACGGACGCAGGCTAGACACAGAGACGGAAACACAGGGACACGTGCTGGTAAGATAGAAACAGGAACAAGGAAACCTAAACACATAGAAACAGACAGACAGAATATAAGCAAATGGGCATAAACATGTGACAAAGAAGTATATCCAGAGAAGCAAGGAAGGATGCAAAGACACAGAACCAAAATGCACCGGCAACACCAGAAAAGTTACACACAAATAGACAACCGAGGCCACAACAGAAGGCATGGGAACTGGGAATCAGACCCAAGTACACAGAGATAGTGGCTTAAAGATAAAAAGATATGGAACCAGACACCAGACGCAAACAGAGAGGCAGGAACACAGAGGAGGTGAGCGAGACCAAAACAAAACCAGGGGCAGAGTGACAGAAAGAGAAACAGATGCAGAAGACACCCTGACAAACAGACTCATCGAACGTCAGCAGTCATGGGAACCCAGAGGAAAAGACACAGGAACTGCAAAAGAGACGGATTGAATCACAGAACAACTTAGGACACAGCCACAGTAACATAAAGAAACAATAATACAGAGATATTGACAAAAGCTGGGGAAAATAGATGGAGAAGAGGATAAATACAGAAACACAAGACAGAGACACAGACCTGGAAAGCAAAGTTCCAGAAACGCACAGACTCAGAGACTCACTAACACAGGGCATGTGGAAAGAGGCATATGCAGATTTGTGAACACACAAACCCTGGAACACAGAGCCTCAGAGACACCCCAGACAGAAGAATACAGAGGGAGGCAATGTAAGGTGGCGTAATAGAAGACTCCACCTATCATCCCCTGCCTTCCTCACAAGGACACAAATTAAACAACTATCTACACAAAAAAAGCAGCTTCATAAGAACAAAAATCGAGATGAGCACTCACAGTACCTGGTTTTAACTTCGTATCACTGAAAGAGGCACTGAAGGGGTAGGAAAAACAGTCTTGAATCACCAACACCACCTCCCCCATCCCCTAGCAGAGACTGAGGGGTGTGGAGAGAGAATCTGACTACTTGGGAGAGGGGAAAGCACAGCAATTAAAGTGAGGCATTGAACTCAGTGCTGTCCTGTCATAGCAGAAAGCAAAATAAGGAACTCGGCTGACGCCTGCATACAGCAGGAGCATTTAAACCAGCCCTAGCCAGAGGGGAATTGCTCGTCCAGCATTGAAATTTGATTCCCACAAGCCACACCACCACCTTGGGCCAAAGTGCTCTGGGGCCACAAATAAACATGAAAGGCAGTCTAGGACCGAAGGACTGCAACTCCTAAGCAACTCCTAGTGCTGAACTGGGCTCTGAGACAGTGGACTGGGGAGGGAAGGGCACTCAACTCGACTGAGACAGTAGCCAGGGTGGCAAAGGGAGTCCTGGCGCAACACCTCCCCTAACCCCAGGCTGCACAGCTGGCAGCTCCGAAAGAGACTTCTTCCTTCCACTTGAGGAGAGAAGAGGGAAGAGTGGGGAGGACTTTGTCTTGCATCTTGGAAACCTTCTAAGCTGCAATGGAACAGGGGCACTGGTCAGAGTTGTGAGGCCCCCTTTCTAGGCCCCAGTTCCCAGACAACATTTCTAGACACACCCTGGGCAAGAGAGGGAACCTGCTGCATTGAAGGGAAGGACCCAGCTGTGGCAAGATTCCTTACCTGCTAACTGAAGAGCCCTTGGTCCCTGAATAACTAGCAGTGATACCCAGATACTATGTCAAAAGCCTTAGGACTCTGAGACTTGCTGGCTTCAGGATGAGACTCAACACATTCCCAGCTGTGATGGCTATGGGGCAAGACTCCTTCCACTAAAGTGGAAGGAAAAGTAAAAGGGGACTTTGTCTTGCACCTTAGGTACCAGCTCAACCTTGCAGGGTAGAGCATGATGAGGACTCTTGGGGTCACCAATTCCAGGTATTGGATCTTGGATTACATTGCTCCACCTGCCCTAGGGCAGAGGGGGAGCCCACTGCCCCAAATGGTGAGTCCCAGGCCAGGCAACATCCAACACAAGCTGACTGAAGAGCCCTTAATTCTTAAGGGAACATCAGTGGTAGCCCGGCAGTACTCCCCTGCAAGCCTGAGATGGCAGTGGCCATGGGGTGGAGGCTCCTCTGCCTTTAGAAAAGTGAGGGAAGAGTGGAAGGACTGTGTCTTGTGGATTGAGTTTCAGCTCAGCCGCAGTGAAATAGAATGCCGGGTAGTTTTAAGGTTTTTGACTCCAGTATCTGGTACCTGGATGACATCTCTGGACCTGCTCGAGGCCTGAGGGGAACTCACTGCCCTGAAGGGAAGGACATAAGCCTGACTGACTTTGTCACCTGCTGATTATAGAGCCCCAGGGTCTTGAGCAAACATAGGTGGTAGCCAGAGAGTGGTTATGCCAAGACTTGGGTGAGGCCCAGTGCTGTGCTGGCTTCCAGTCTGACACAGTGCAGTTTTAATAGTGCTGGCCACAGGGGTGCTTGTTTCACTCCACCCAGAGCTCCAGGTGGCTCATAACAGAAAGACTTATTTGTTTGGGAGAAGAGAAAGAAGAGAAAAAGGAGTCTCTGCCTGGAAATCCAAAGGATTCTTCCAGATCTTGTCCAAGACCATCAAGACAATACCTCTAAAGTCTGCAGAACCACAGCATTACTGGGCTTTGGGTGCCCCCTAATGCACATACAACTTCGGTCACAACACCCAAGTCTTTTCTAAGATCTGGAAAGCCTTCCCAAGAAGGATGGGTACAAACAGGCCCAGATTGTGAAGACTAGACTAAATACCTAACTCTTCAATGCCCAAACACAGGCAAACATCCACAAGTCTCAAGACCCTCGAGAAGAGCATGACCTCACCAAATGAACTAAATAAGGCACCAAGGACCAATCCTGGAGAACAGAGATACGTGACCTTTCATATATTAAAGAAATGTGATATCAAAGAGAATTCAAAATAGCTGTGTTAGAAAAACTCAAATTCAAGCTAACACAGAGAAGGAATTCAGAATTCTAAGAGATTGAAATAACTTAAAAGAATGAAACAGAAATTCTGGGGTTGAAAAATGCAATTGATATATTGAAGAATGCCTCAAAGTCTTTTAATAGCAGAAACGATCAAGCAGAAGACAGAATTAGTGAGCTCCAAGACAAGCTATTTGAAGATTCACAGTCAGAGGCAAAAGAAAAAAGAATTAAAAACAATGAAGCATGCCTGCAGGATCTACAAAATAGTTTCAATAGGGAAAAATCTAAGAGTATTAGCCTTAAAGAGGAGGTAGAGAAAGGACAGGGGTAGAAATTTATTCAAAGGGATAATAACAGAGAACTTCCCAAACTTAGAGAAAGATATCAACATTCAAGTACAAAAAGGTTATAGAAGGCCAAGCAGATTGAACCCAAATAAGATTACCTCAAGGTATTTAATAATCAAACTCCCCAAAGTCAAGGGTAAAGAAAGCATCTTGAAAACAGTGAAACAAGTAACAATGAATCTCCAATGTGTCTGACGGCAGACTTTTCAGTGGAAAACAACCATAAAGGCCAAGAGAGAGCGGCATGGCATATTTTAAAATGCAAAGGAAAAACACTTTTACCCTAGAAAAGTAAATCACACGAAAATATCCTTCAAACATGGAGCAATAAAGACTTTCCCAGGCAAACAAAAGCTGGGGGATTTCATAGCAGACCCGTCCTACAAGAAGTGTTAAAGGGAGTACTTCAATCGGAAAGAAAAGGATATTACTGAGCAATAAATAATCATCTGAAGGTACACAAAAAAAAAAAACACAGAATATAACACTGTAACTGTGGTGTGTAAACTACTCTTACAGCAAACTGACACAAGAACAGAAAATCAAACACCGCATGTTCTCATAGGTGAGTGTTGAACAATGAGAACACATGGACACAGGGAGGGGAGCATCACACACTGGGGTCTGTCGGGGGGAAATAGGGGAGGGACGGCGGGGGTGGGGAGTTGGGGAGAGATAGCATGGGGAGAAATGCCAGATATAGGTGATGGGGGAGGAAGGCAGCAAATCACACTGCCATGTGTGTACCTATGCAACAATCTTGCATGTTCTTCACATGTACCCCAAAACCTAAAATGCAATAAAAAAAAATATATATATATATAAAAAGAAAGACTAAATGATGGACCAATCAAAAATACTAACTACAACAACTTTTCAAGACATAGTACAATAAGACCTAAATAGTAACAACAAAAAATCAGAAAATGAGGAGTTGAAGTTAAGGTGAAAAGTCTTTAATAATTTTCTTTTATGCTTGTTTGTTTGTGCAAACAGTGTTGTTATCAGCTTAAAATCATGGGTAATAAGATAGTATTTGAAAGCCTCATGGTAACCTCAAACCGAAAAACATGCAACAGACACACAAAAAATAAAAAGCAAGGAACTAAAATCATATCATTATAGAAAATCATCTTCACTAAAAGGAAGACAGGAAGGAGAAAGACCACACCAAAAAAAAAAAAAAACAGAAAAACCCTCAGGGTTATAAGATAAGTATTTACAAGCCTCATGGTAACCTCAAAGCAAAAAATATACAACGGATACACAGAAAACAAAAAAGCAAGAAACTAAATCATATCACCAAAGAAAATCATCTTTGCTAAAAGGAAGAGAGAAAGGAAAAAAAGAAGGAAGAGCAGACCACAAAAAATAGGAAAACCAGTAACAAAATGCCAGGAGTAAGTCCTTATCAATAATAACATTGAATGCAAATGGGCTAAACACTCCAATGAAAAGACAGAGAGTGGCTGAATAGATTTTAAAAAAATAAAAAAACCAGATCCATTGATCTGATGCCTACAAGAAGCACGCTTCACCTATCAAGACACACATAGACTAAAAATAAAGGGATGGAGAAAGATATTCGATGACAATGGAAACCCAAAAAAGAGTAGGAGTAGCTGTACTTTTACAAGAAAAAAAATAGATTTCAAGGCAAAAACTATAAGAGACAGAGTTTCAGTATATAATGATAAAGGGATCAATTCAGCAAGAAGATCTATGACAATTTTAAATATATATGCACCCAACACTGGAATACCCAGATATATAAAGTAAATATTATTACAACCAAAGACAGAGATAGACCTCAATAGAATAAGAGGTGGAGACTGCAACATCTCACTTTTAGTATTGGACAAATGATACAGAGAGAAAATTAACAAACTCAGACTTAATCTGCACTGTAGAGTAAATAGACCTGACACATATTTACAGAATGTTTCATCCAACGGCTGCAGAATATACATTATTTTTCTTAGCACCTGGATCATTTTCAAGGAAAGACCGTATGTTAGGTCACAAAACAAGTCTTAAAGTATTCAAAAAACTGAAAACACATCAAGGATCTTCTTTGACCACAATGAAGTAAAACTATTGATTTCTAAATCAATAACAAGAGAAATTTTTGGCAACTATGGAAATTAAACAGTATGCTCCTGAATGACCAATGGATCAATGAAGAAATTAAGAAGGAAATTAAAACTTTTCTTGAAAGAAAAGATAATGGGAACACAACATCACAAAACCTATGGGATATAGCAAAAGCAGTACTCAGAGGGAAATTTATAGCTATAAATGCCTACATTAAAGAAGAAGGAAAACTTAACCTAATGATGCATCTGAAGGAACTAGAAAAGCAAGAGCAAACCAAACCCAAAATTAGTAAAAGAAAAGAAATAATAAAGATCAGAGTAGAAACAAGGGAAATTAAAATGAAGAAAACAATACAAAAGATCAATAAAAGAAAAAGTTGTTTTTTTGAAAAGTTCAACAAAATTGACAAACCTTTAGCCAGAATAAGAAAAAGAGAAATTATCCAAGTAAATAAAATAAGAGGAGAAAAAGAGACATTATAAAATGATACTGCAAAAATTCAAAGGATCGTTAGTGGCTATTATAGAGCAGCTGTATGCCAATAAATTGGAAAATCTAGAAGAAATGGGCAAATTCCTAGACACATACAACCTACCAAGATTGAACCATGAAGAAATCCAAACGTGAGCAAACCAGTAACTATTAACAGGATTGAATAAAAAGATTCCCAGTAAAGAAAAGCCCAGGACCCGATGGCTTCACTGGTGAATTCTAACAAACATTTAAAGAATTAATATCAATCCTAGTCAAATTATTCCAAAAAATAGAGGAGGAGGGGAATATTTGCAAACTCATTCTATGAGGCCAGTATTGCCTTGATATCAAAACCAAAGACACATTAAAAAGAGAGAGAGAGAGAGAGAGAGAACCATAGGCCAACAACCCTGATGAATATAGATGCAAAACCTCAACAAAATACTAGTAAACTGAATTCAACAACACATGGAAAAGATCAGTCATCATCACCAAGTAGGATTTATCCCAGGGATGCAAGTATGGTTCAATGTATGCAAATCAATCTATGTGATACATTACTATCAAGCAAATGAAGGATAAAACCTTATAATCATTTCAATTGATGTTGAAAAAGCATTGATGAAATTCAACATTCCTTCATGATAAAAACCCTCCAAAAACTGGTTATAGAAGGAACATACCTCAACATAATAAAAGCCATATATGGCAGACCCACAGCTAGTATCATTCTAAATGGGGGAAAAACTGAAAGCCTTTCCTCTAAATTCTGGAACACAACAAGCATGCCCACTTTCACCACTGTTATACAACATAGTACTGAAAGTCCCAGCTGGAGCAATTAGACAAGAGAAAGAAATAAAAAGTATCCAAATGGGAAAGGAAGAAGTCAAATTACCCTTGTTTGCAGATAATAGGATTTTATATTTGGAGAAACCTAAAGACTCCACAAGCAAAGTATTAGAAATGTTAAATTCAGAAAATTTTCAGAATACAAAACCAACATACAAAAATCAGTAGCATTTTTATATGGCAATTGTAGGCAATCTTAAAAAGAAATTAGGATAGTAATCCCATTTACAGTAGCTACAAATAAAATACCTAGGAATTAAGTTAACTAAAGAAGTGAAGATCTCTGCAATGAAAACTATAAACCATTGATGCAAGATACTGAAAAAGTTATTAAAAAATGGAAATATATTCCATGTTAATGGATTAGAAGGCTCAATATTGTTAAAATGTCTCAAAAAAGAGATATACAGACTCTTGAGCACAAAGATGCTAGGACACACAGACGCTGAGATACAAAGACCCTGAGACACACAGAGGGACATGAGAGAGACACCTAAAACACAGACACTGGGATACACCCACACTGATATATAGAGGCACTGGGACAAACAGACACTGGAACACCGACACTTAGCAACATTGACACTGAGACACACACAGACACTGGGACGCAGAGACACTGCCACTTAAAGACATGGAGTTAAATCAACATTGGGAGATACACATCTGGTATACATAGAGCGAGACTCGGTCTATGTAGGACACACAAACACTGGGATATACAGATATCAACACAGACACTAACTGGAACAGTCATTGGGACATGCACAGACTCCAGGACACATAGACACTGGAAGTTACAAACATGGGAATACACAGACATTGAGACATACAGACACTAGGACACACAGACTAACATACAGACACTGAGGTATACAGAAACACTGAAACTCAGATACACAGCCCACATGCAGCCACACAGATGCTGGGGGCACACAAACTCTAGTGCACTCATCTACATAAAGAAAAATTGGTAGACACAGACACTGAGACACACACATAGCCCTTAAGACACATAGGCACTGGAATATACAGAGACATGGGGATCTACAGTCATTGAGACATTCAGACACTAGGACATGGGCAGTGAGATATACAGGCACTGGGATACACAGATAATGGTCCACACACACATACACACACAGGGTACACAGACATTGGGACACACCAACATAGGAATGTTCATAGACTCTGTGACACACAAACACTAGGAAACATGGGTGCTGGGATGCACAGATAATGGGGCATACAGACACTAAGATACACAGGCTCTGGGACACAGAAACTGACACACACACACACACTTGGACTTGCACAGACACCAAGACACTCAGACACGTGGACATACAATCACTGGGAAATAAACACTGTCACATACAGAAAGTTGGAGGCACAGACACTGGGAAACAAGCATTAGGAGATACAGACAATGGAACATATTGACTGGAACATACAAACCCAACCACACATGGTTAACAGACACACACAGACACTGTAGCACACACAAACACCGGGACACACAGACACTGAGATATGCAAACACCGGAACACACAGACTGGGACACACAGTCATTGGAACATATCCCAGACCCCTACAACACACAAACGCTAGGAAACTTAGACATTGAGATGCACAGCCACTGGGACATATTGAAACTGGAAAAACAAAGACACCGAAATACATACACAGACATTGAGACACTCGAACACTGTCCAGTACAGTCTCTGGGACATCACAGACACTGGGGCACAGAGACATTGCCACCTACACATAGAGGTAAATGTACAGACACTGACCTGACCCTAAGACACATAGACACTTTGGTATAGAGAAAGCTAGCTCATACAGTCACTGGGACACTGAGACACTGAAACACAAAGACACTAGGATATAAAGACACTAGGATGCACAGAAGCAAAACATACTGACACTTGGACACAGTCACTGGGATATACTCAAACACTGTGCTACTCAGACACTGGAACACAAAGACACTGGGATACACAAACAATGGGACATACAGACTGAAGGATGCCCAGACAGTGGTACACAAAGAGTCTGAAAATACTTTTGATGCCAGGCCTTGCAGAACCAGAGTGCTCTACCATTATCAAAGAAGAGAAAAGGAGAGAATAGGGAAGAAAGGGGTCTCATCCTGAGTCCTGAAACAGGAGGACCTGAGAGTGCTCTGTGTGAGGAGACTGCTGGCTGAAGAGGAAGATGGATGACAGGGAGAAACAAGTGAAGTGGAAGGAGGGAGTGTCCAAGAGAAATGTGAGCTTTCTTTCAGGTCGAGTAGAACCGGTACAGTCTGGGGCAAGGAGTAGAGGTGTTTGGAGCCAGACTTGAAGAAGAAGAGAAGAGAAGGGAGAAGGTTGGGCCTTGCTGAGGTGTTAGTGGTTAGGAATGAACAAACACAAATGCTCCATTCTTGGCTCACGTGCACACCTTTCGTTCATTCATTCAACACACTTTCATCACAGATTCTCTGTACTTGACCCTATGCTACGCCCTATGAATAAAACAGATAATGTGACCTAGCTTCTGACTTCCAGGAGCACCGAAATCACACTACTTGGTGGTACAGATGTTGAAGTAATGACAATACAATGTAACAATGCTAGAACTAAAGCAAGCACAGGGATCTGTAGGAGCCCCAGATGTTCAAGGAATCCAGCCTGGGGGTCAGGGCAGGCTTTCCAGACAGGGTAATACCCAAGCTTAGTCTAGAAGGACAAAGAATTAGTCGAAGAGGAGACAGCATCAGAAAAGAGTGTCTCAGATATAGAGGTTATGTTGAGCAAGGCTGAAAGGTTCATTCTTTTGTTCATTCATTAATTCCACGAACATTATTAAGCTCCTAGTATGTACGAAGTACGTTGTTGCATGCTGGGAATTCAGAAGTGAACAACTGGACATGGTCCCTTCACTCATAGAGCTGACCTTCTACAAGGGAACAAATGAAATTGCCAAATTTTGTGCAGGGAACAGTTCAGCATAGTGAGAATAGAGAATTCAGGGGGCAGGAGAGGAGGATGAGATGTGAGGGGAACAGAAGCCAAATCATGGAGGTTCTTGTGGACTATGGTATTAGGACTAGAGCCGTGGCAATGAATTGGAGAGATGAGGGCAGATTACAGAGATCACAAAGAGGTAAAAAGCAGATGTTATGATAACTGATTTGATTAGCGGTAAGGGAGAGAAAGGAGTCTATATGACTTCCATGTTTATTTCTGGCTTGGGCAACTGAGTGAATGTTGGAGCCATTTCCTGAGATGGAGGAACACAGGAGAAGAAGCAAGCTTTGGTAGGGAGCATATATTAGTTTAAGGTACCTGTGGGCCTCCCAAAACATTTATTCATTAATTAATTTCACTTCTTTCTCCGAACATCTTGAGATTTCATAGATGTTTCTGTTAGGATGCTTTGATTGCAAGTAACAGAAAATCCAACTCAAATTGATTTAGTAACAAGAATTAATCAGCTTGCATAACTGAAAAGGAATCCAGAAGTACAGTGGGGTTCAGATGAATGCTAAACAAGTCCAGCTGCTTAATGATGTCACCAAGGATCCAGCTTCTTTCCATTTCTCCACTCTGCCTTCCACAAAGCCACTCTATATTAAGCTTGACGCTACTGATCACAGGCTGACTACCTTTGGCAACAACCACTGAACAAAAGTTGATCTAATTTGGGTGCATGTCCATTTCAGAACCAATCATTGTGTCCTAGGATATGAGTTTGTGCTAACTGGCTTAGGCCAAATATGGGCCCATTCTTGGATGTAAGATTATGTCAACCCCACCTAATTGAATACCTGCTGTATATTGGATGCGGGGTAAAATTGATGCTGGACAGACCACCAAGCATGGCACTACATTAGAATAAATGGTTTAGCTATAATAAATACTGTGAACCAGTTCAAAGAAAAAGGTACTCAGTAATAATGGAATAGCACTTGTATCAGAAGATCAAGTCAAGATAAAGCTATTGCAATGTAGCCAAAAATCTTGACCTTCCTAGAAGCCATGGCACAAAATGACAACACATTGACGAGCTCTGACAGATCCTCATGTAGCTGTTTCTTCACAGCAACCAACGACAGATGTCAAAACAATGACATCCTCTTCTCCTTTATGTAAGACAGGCGGAATCCGCAATTTGGCAATGCCATTGTGAACAGAGGATAAAAATGAGGCCAAGCAAGTGTGCACAATTTAGTTTAGAGGACAAAACAAGTCAATGGCAGAACCAGGAGTAGAATCCCCAACGTGTGAGTTCTTGGTTGTAAGCAATAGAAATAAGTTCTGGCTGACTTAAGTAGAAAGGAATTTGCTCAACAGGTATTAGACAGTTCAGAGTCTGAAAGAGCTGGAGAACCAGGTACAGAAGCAACATAGCCAGGGATGACGCCCAAAATCTCACCTCAGAAGTTTCTAAGAGGAAACACTGTTCACAACACCACTAGAAACTGGATGCCACCATTTGTAGTGGTAGACTGGACACTTCCATTGCCTCTGGAAACCAGATTGTCCCATCTGCAGCTGCATTCACCCATCACCAGAATAGGTTCCATGCATTCCCTGCTTCCTTAAGCATTAACTCCTGATTCCAAGGGATATATTAATGTCACTGGTGGAGTCTGGTCATGTGCCCAAAGTCCTAGTTTCAAAGAAGTTTGAGTAGTGAGTAAGTGGCTTTTTCAGCTTCTCTGGTGGCAGGTAGGCTCTGCCTCATAAGGCAGTGTATTACCAAGCACAGGAAAAGAATTGGTGAGCAAAATAGAAGTAAAATACCCGCTATATCTGGCTTACTGTCATTCTACCCAGGGCTTCTACAGTGGAACCACATACTCTGCGACCAGTTGCTCAATAAGCATTTCCCAAGTATGGGAAACTAGCAACACTAGGAGAAAAATGTGGAGATTATGAGATAGATGTCCTCCCTGTCTTCCTTCGAGGCTGATTTGCATGAGTGCTTCTCCTACATGGGGACTCTTAGGAAAATAGCACCGAATCCTCTGGAACAAGGTTTAAGACTGGGAGGGCTTCCAGAGGAAGTGAAGCTTCTGGACCTTCAGAGATGGACAGACTTCTCAGAAAGCAAGAGAAGAGGAAGAGAGCATTGCATTCTGTCTCTATCCTTAATCCTCTTTTTCTTCTCTGGTCCCTACCTAGTCACTAACTGGCTGTTTACATTAGAAAATTCACATAGGGGATGGTTAAACCCGTGCCTCCAGGGTTCCAGGGCTAGAGCTCAAGGACCACTGGGGCTAAGAGCAAACAGACATACGGTACAAAAGGCTGAATGGTACAGGACAGAGTGTCCAGCAATAGTCTCCTCTACTGTCATCCACTCAAGTAGGTGTGGGCACACATCATTTCCTTCTCCCCTGCTATGCGACTTCAGGTCAGCCAGTACTCCCCACTAAGTCTGTCTCTGCTTTGTAAAATGGAGAGAATCAGTCCTATTTTGCAGGGTTTTAAGGATGAAATATATGTATTTACAAACACTTGTAAGTATTCATAGTACCCAACTCAAGTTCTGACACATAAATGGTATTTAATATTATTATTATTCCTTACAGACCAACAGAAGTCGGAGGAACCTTAAAGACTCTCCACTACAACACTCTCCTTTCTTAGACGCAGTAGCTGAGGCTTAGAGAGGGAGAAGACTTAGCCTGGGATCTCACAGTAAGTTAGTGGCAGAGAAACTTGCCAAGTCCTTCTCCAAGGCTGTTTTTCATCCTGTCTAGCTGAGTCATGTTGGGGATAATCCACACTGTGGGGGATAAAGTCAGTGGGTCACACCTCCAGTAGGTCTCTTCCCCAGTTGGTGGATTCATTTATCTTAACATTTACAGAAAACTTCTCTGTGCTGGGCTATTGCTGGAGAAGTTTGGGAACCGGAGAGCACTCAGACCTCATCCCGAGCCCTAGACATTCCAAAACCTGAGAGGAGATACATATAAACAGACAATAGCAAACAAAAAAAGAGAGACTTGTGTGTATACCAGGTAATAACGGGGCTTAGAGGTGGCTTTGTGGAATATTAGCCTTTCCCAGGATAAGCTCTCATCAACTGCTCATCCATCCCACATAAATCCAATGATAATTAATGAAGTTCTTCAATATAGATAACATCAGTTTCTCAATTTTATGTAGTATGACTAAAATAATGCTGAGAGATTTCCTGCTATGGCTAAATAAGGAGATCAGCAAATCCTGCTACCAAAAAAAGGAACTATAAAGCTAGACAAAAATGATAAAACACAACTCTTTCAGAACCAAAAGCATACAACAATCTAAGAAGTGTTTATATTTTTTAAACTGCTGAACTTGGAGCAAAAACAGTGGGAACCTATGGCATTCCGGCCTTGGGTTTCTCCCATCCCCATCCCTCAGCACCACCAGGGTGGTGCAGGCAATGAGCACCTGCAGTCTCCCTACCACTGTCAATGGGAGCTCACTTGACTTAGAGCAGTAGACAATGCCCATGACCAGCATTATTGTCAGTGGAAGTGGCTGCTTGACAGTGGGCAAGTGGGTGAGAACCTAATAGTTCAGCCTCTACTATCCTGAGGTTGTGGTTACAAGCATATTCCTGGGTGAGAGTCTGGGAGATCACAAGCCTTCTGCCCAGTCCTGAGGCTGCGTGCATGCACCTAGGTGACTTCGAAAGAAAAATTAAAACCTGGAGCAGCTTTGGAAACAGTCTGAACTTTGTTTTATTTAATTAATTAGTTTTTAAACGTATAATTGACACATAATAATTGTACATATTTCTGGGGTACAGTGTGATGTTTCAATGCATGTATACATTGTATAACGATCAAATGGGAGTAATTATTGGGGTAATTACTATGTCTCTGACTTCTAACATATATCATTTCTTTGTGGTGACAACATTCAAAATCTCTTCCAGCTATCTTGAAATATATACTACATTGTTATTTCCTATAGTAACCCTACTGTGTTATGGAACACAAGAACTTATTCTTCCTGTCTAACTATAAATTTGTACCCATTGACCAACCTCTCCCAGCCCCTGTCTCTACACTTCCCAGCCTTTGGTAATCACTAGTCTACTCTCTACGTCTATGAAATCAACTGTTTTGGGTTCCACATATGAGTGAAATCATGCAGTCTTTGTCTTCCTGTGCCTGGCTTATTTCACTTAACATAGTGTCCTCCAAGCTCATCCATGTTGCTGGACATGACAGGATTTCATTCTGCTTTATGGCTTAATAGTATTCCATTGTGTGTGTGTGTGAGTGTGTGTGTTTCATTTTCTTTATCCATTCATCTCTAGATAGGGATTTAGGCTGATTTCATATCTTGGCTATTGCAAATAGTGCTGCAATAAACATGGGAGTACAGACGTCGCTTTAATATACTGATTTCATTTCTTTTGGATATACACCCAGTAATGGGACTGCTAGGTCAAACGGTGGTTCTATTTTTAATTTTTTGAGAAACCTACATACTGTTTTCCATAATGGTTGTGCAAATTTACATTCCTACCAACAGCGTGTAAAAGTTCCCCTTTCTCTGCATCCTCACCAGCATTTATTTTTTCTCTTTTTGATAACAACCATTCTAATAAGGGTAAGGTGATATCTCATTGTGGTTTTGATTTGCATTTCCCTGATGATTAGTGATGTTGAACATTTTTCATATATCTCTTGGTCATTTGTATGTTTTCTTTAGAGAAATGTGTATTCAGGTCTTTTGACTATTTTTATTCAATTTTTAAGTTGAGGGGTACACGTGCAGGTTTGTTACATAGGTAAATGTGTGTCACGTGTGTCCCAGGGGTGTGTTGTACAGATTATTTTATCATCACCCAGGTACTAAGCTTAGTACCTAATAGTTATTTTCTGCTCCTCTATCTCCTCCCACCCTCAAGTAGACCCCAGTGTCTGTTGTTACCTTCTTTGTGTTCAGGAGTTCTCATCATTTAGCTCCCACTTATAAGTGAGAATGTGGCATATTTGGTTTTCTGTTCCTGCATTAGTTTGCTAAAGATAATGACCTCCAGCTTTATCCATGTCCCTACAAATAACATAATCGTATTCTTTTTATGGCTGCATAGTATTCCATGGTATATATGTACCACATTTTCTTTATCCAGTCTATCATTGATGGGCATTTATGTTGATTCCATGTCTTTGCTATTATAAAAAGTGCTGCAACGGACATACGTATGCGTGTGTCTTCATAATAGAAAAATTTCTATTCCTTTGGGAATGTACCCAGTAATGGAATTGCTAGGTCAAATGGTATTTCTGTTTTTAGGTCTTTGAGGAATGGCCACACTGTCTTCCGTAGTGGTTGAACTAATTTACACTCTCACCAACAGTGTATAAGCATTCCCATTTCTCTGCAAACTTGCAAGTATCTGTTGTTTTGGACTTTTTAATAGTAGCCATTCTGGCTGGTAGATGGTATCTCATTGTGGTTTTGATTTGTGTTTCTCTAATGATCAGTGATGTTTAGTGTTTTTTGTTTTGTTTGTTTGTTTTGTTTTTTTGAGACAGGGTTTCACTCTGGAGTGTAGTGGCATGATCTTGGCTCACTACAACCTCCACCTCCTGGGTTTAAGTGATTCTCCTGCCTCAGCCTCCCAAATAGTTGGGATTACAGGCGCTTGCCACCACGCCCAGCTAATTTTTGTATATTTAGTAGAGATGGGGTTTCACCATCTTGGCCAGGATGGTCTCAATCTCTTGACCTCGTGATCCACCCGCCTCAGCCTCCCAAAGTGCTGGGATTACAGGCGTGAGCCACCGCGCCCGGCCAGTGTTGAGCTTTTTCTCCATATAATTGTTGGCCACATGTATGTCTTCTTTTGAAAAGTGTTTCTTCATATCCTTTGCTCACTATTTAAAGGAGTTCTTTGTTTTTCTTGTAAATTTGTTTAAGTTCCTTGCAAATTCTGGATATTAGACATTTGTCAAATGGGTAGATTGCAAAAATTTTCTCCCATTCTGTAGGTTGTCTGTTTACTCTGCTGGTAGTTTCTTTTGCTGTGCAGAAGCTCTTTAGTTTAATTAGATTCCATTTGTCAATTTTGGCTTTCGTTGCAATTGCTTTTGGCATCTTCATCACGAAATCTTTGCCCGTGCCTGTGTCCTGAATGGTACTGCCTAGGTTTTCTTCTAAGGTTTTTATAGTTTTGGCATTTACATTTAAGTCTTTAATTCATCTTGAGTTAAATTTTGCATATGGTATAAAGAAGGGTTCCAATTTCAATTTTCTGCGTATGGCTAGCCAGTTATCCCAGTACCATTTATTAAATAGGGAATCCTTTCCCCATTGCTTGCTTTTGTCAGGTTTGTCGAAGATCAGATAGTTGGAGATGTGAGGTGTGAGGTCTTCTTTCTGTGTTCTCTATTCTGTTCCATTGGTCTATGTTTGACCACTTTAAATTGGATTATTTCTTGCTGTTGTTGCTGTTGTTTGCTATCGAAATGAGTTTCTTCTATATTCTGCATATTAACTCCTTGTCAGAGGCATAGTTTGCAAATACTTTCTCTCATTCTGTAGGTTGTCTCTTAATTTACCTTAGCTGTGCAGAAGCTTTTCGGCTTGATGTAATCACATTTGTCCGTTTGTCTATTTTTGTGCTTTTGTTCCCCCGTGCTTTTGAGATCTTACTCAAAAAATTCTCGCCCAGTACAGCAATTCCACTGCTTGATACATAGAAAAGAAGCTAATGCAGGCTCTTGTAAAGATATTTGTAGAGCCATGTTCACAGCAGCATGATTTACAATAGCCAAAAGATGAAAGTAACCCAAGTGTTCACTGACAAATGAATGAATTAACAAAATGTGATATATATATAGATAGATAGATAGATATAGATAGATAGATAGATAGATAGATACAATGAAATACTATTCAGTGGCTAGCCATATGCAGGAGAATGAAACTGGACTCCTACTTTTCACCATATACAAAGATTAACTAAAATGGATTAAAGACTTGAAATGTAAGGCCTCAAACTATGAAAATCCAGAAGAAAACCTAGGAAATACCCTTCTTGACCTCAATCTTGGCACGGAATTTTTGGCTAAGTTACCAAAAGCAACTGCAACAAAACAAAAAATTGACAAGTGGGACCTAATTAAATTGAAGAGCTTCTGCACAGCAACAGAGTAAACAGACAACCTACAGAATGGGGGGAAAATACTTGACAAATTGTGCATCCGACAAAGGTCTAATAGCCAGAATCTATAGGGAAGGTAAACAAATCACCAAGCAAATAAACAACCTCATTGAAAAATGGGCAAAGGACATGAACACTTCTCAAAAGAAGGCATACAAGTGGCCAACACACATATGAAAAAATACTCATCATCACTGATAATCAGTGAATTGCAAATGAAAACACAATGAGATACCATCTCACAGCAGTCGGCAATTATGAAAGAGTCAAAAAATAACAGATGCTGCTGAGGATGTGGCAAAAAAAGGAACATTGTTGGTGGGAATGTAAATTAGTTCAGCCTATGTGGAAAGCAGTTTGGAGGTTTCTGAGAAAACTTAAAACAGAGCTACCTTTTTGACCTAGGGATTCTATTACTGGGTATATATACAAAAGAAAATAAATCATCCTACAAAAACAGACATATGCACCCATATGTTCATCACAGCTCTATTCACAATAGCAAAAACATGGAATCAACCTAGGTGTCCATCAATCATGGATCGGAAAAAGAAAACCTGGTACATATATACCACGGAATACTATGCAGCCATAAAAAAGAATAAAATCATGTCCTTTGCAGCAACACAGATGAAGCTGGAGGCCATCATCCTAAGTGAATTAAAAGAGGAACAGGAAACCAAATACCACATATAATCACTTATTGATTACATGAGAGGTAAACAGTAGTAGTAGTCCATATCCATGGACATAAAGATGGCAACAATAGGCACTGGGGACTACTGGGAGGAGGGAGGGAGGGAGAGGGGTAAAGGCTGAGAAACTGACTATTGGGTACTATACTCATTACCTGAGTGATGAGATCACTCACATCCCAAACCTCAGGATCATACAATATACCCATGTGACAAACCTCCACGTGTACCCGCTGAATCTAAAATAAAAGTTGAAATTATAAAAAAAGAAGATACTATTCATCAATAAAAGAAATGAAGTACTGATACACACAAAAGATCACATATTATATGGTTTATACAAAATTCAGAGAAAGGGCAAATTTATAGAGATGAAAATCAGATCAATCGTTGCCTTGGGCTGGAGGTGGGAGTTCAGATTAAATGTAAACAGGAGGGAATTTTTGGAGGTGATGGAAATGTTCTAAACTGGTTTGCGGTAATAATTACACAACCCTGTAAATTTATTAAAACTTTTGCATTGTACACTTATAGTGTGAATTTTATGGCATGTAAATTGTACCTCAATATAGCTACTTCTAAAAGCCATCCTAAGAAGACTTGGCTGAATTTTCAAATCAGTAATATCCCAGATGAGTACATCCAGTGGCTTTGGTGTACGTATACAACTGTAAGAAAGTCCTAACACACTCCTCCTTCCAACTAGATTGCTGTTCATAAACCACACGGTTCTCTTCAGTCAGGAAGGCGTAGGGGTTTTCCCAGTGCCAAGCAAAGGAATGGTATCACAGGCAGTGGAAACAACATGAATGAAAATATATGGGCTTTAAAAAAGCCTGGAGGATTCAGAACCGTATGCAGTTTAGTATGTCTGAATTAGAGGGTTCACGTTAGGGGGGGGAGAGGGGAAGGGAAATCAAAAATAAGCTATGGACTGTCCATACACACAGTTCCTGGAGAGCCTTGAACACTGGACTGAGGAGCTTTGACTTATCCCAGGGACAGTGAGGGAGCCTGTAAGGATTTTAGACAGAAGATTGACGTCGGATTTGCAAATTAGGAACAACCCTTTAGAGGTTGCTGAAGAAGGTGGATTGGAGGGGACTAGCCTGGAAGCTCCTATTATATTCTGTGCATTGTGCTAGCCTCTCGGGGTTAGAATAGTGAACTAGACAGAAGAAAGTCTTATTCTCATGAAGCTAGTAGCAGGGAGAGCAGTCAATAACCACAAAGAAAAATAAAGATAATTCCTTTCAGAAAGTAATAGATGTTGTGGAGAAAATGAAATAAGGTAAAGGAAGAGCGACTGGTGGGGCTTCTTTGGATAGGTAAGTCAGGGAAAGCCTCCCTGAGGAAGTGGCATTTCAGTTGAGACCCGAATGAAACCATGGGCCCACCCACAACTAAATCTTGGGGACAGAATGTTCCAAGCAAGAGGAACTAACTAAAGCAAAAATCCTGAAGCTAGGACCAAATTGGAGCATGATGAGTTCGATCTGTTTGAAGAGTCAATGCTTTAGAGGTATTAAGGCGTAATCTAGAGCAAGGACAATGGGGTTTAAAGAAGAGAGGAATACAAGAGGTATTAAGGAGGTTGCATTGCCAGGATAAACAGCTTAAAATTACAGAATGGAACCTAAGCCATATTTACATTTAAATGACAAGCCAAACCCTGTCAGTAGGACACCTGGCAGAGTAAGTGATCGCCAGTAGCCATGACAGGTAATAAGTCCTCCTAGCCTTGGAGTTCAGCAATTTTTTTAAAAACAAAAATATCTCAAGCTTTCTAGAAGCAAACTGGATGAATGTCAGGCAACAATAGGTATAGATTGCTTGTTATGTATCACATACTGTTCTATGTGTTAGGGATATATCAGTGACAAGACAGAAAAATATACCACCTTCATAGAGCTTACATTGCTGCCAGGGAGACTGAAAATAAGCAAACAAACAGAGCTGAAATGGAAAAATAAAATAAGGAAAAACAACAGAGATTGTAGGGAGGGAGTGTGCATTATTTTAGACAGACTGGCTGGTCAGGGGAAGCCTCCATTAAGTAGATAATTGAGCAACTAGAGTAATCAACCATCTGGTTTTCCCAGCACTGTCTTGGTTGTGGCACTGAAAGTCTGAGCCCTGGGAAATCTTTTGGTTCTAGGCAAACCAGGGCAGTCATTCACTCGAGGAATGAAAGGAGCTAAGGAGGGGGAACCGTTCAATCATCTGAGAAAAAAAGTGGCTCAGATAAAAGAAACAGCCCCACTCCACCTCACACTCTTTCCCTCTTCCACTGCAGCAGAGTGAGGAGGTAGCTTTTCCCTTGCAGCACTCCTGCCTACATACAACCCAGCTAAAAGGGAAGGAAACTGGAAGGAGTGAGTCTGGGAAGACTGGGGAACACAAATGGTGCCTACGCTCAACGTAATGCATTTGTGCCCTCTCTCCTTACACTGGTGCTAGAATAGCTCAGAATTGAATAAATGCATAGCAAAGAAAAGAGTGACATTCATACACCTGATGTTCAGCAAATCTATAGATACTTAATGCAATGTTTAAATAAATTATTGGCTGGCATCTTTGTGGCACTTTCATAAACTTGTATCCATGGACCTATGTCCTCCCTTTGCTATGCCCTTGCATGAATGCCAGGCTGAGGAATGTGGATCTTACTCCGTCAGTAATGAGTCACCACTAAATGTTTCTAAACAGGGGCAGACTATGATGGCAGATAATAGTTTTCAAGGGAATCAGGTGGTATTGTGGATGACAGGATAAGAAGTTTAAACCTCAAAGAAAACAGATCAACCAGGAAAAACATGGGAGGGAGTTCTTAGTTGGCATTCTGTATTACTGGATCTAACCAAACACAAATCTGGAAGCAATTAGCCACGTCAGCCTACGACCCTGACCCGTGGAATGATGGTTTCCATCCATGGAGCTATATAGAAGTGTGGATGATTCCTTGACCAGTACCTTGGGGAGGAGTGGAAAGGAGACCTCCTTTGGGTAGGCAGTGGGTTTCGCATAAATTCCAAGGTCTTTTCCAGTCTTGAGATGCTGGGCTAATGATGTTATCAATTGATCTTTCCTCCTGTCTGCCTCTAAAAAAAGATCGGAGCTCTGTTATTGGTCTTGATGGGATCTGTTAACCTACAGGACCTGGCAGAGGTTTTGTTACTCCCACTAAGCTATACCCTACCTGAGACCTGGGCTCATCTTACTACACCATCTGCTACCCTCTAACCACTAATGCCACTCAACTTCTTTGAGGAGCACCTGGAGCAAGAGAGGGAAATGCAACTGCATGACTGCTGAATACCGAGAAGATACTCTATGATGCATGACTCTCTGACATGGACGATGGGGAGGGGCAGCTCAAGGAATGGAGGATTCATATACTTGGAGCCTGCTTTCCCTGGTACCTAAGTTAGAAGGGACCTCAATAAGTAACTGAATATTCTCATATCCCCACTCCAGAAACGAAACAACCAGGAAAGAAATGATAGGCTATATCCAAGGCCAAGAGAAAAGTAAAGGAAGTTGTAGATGATGCCTCTGGATGCAAAAACTTGGAAAATTATTCTCAGCTATAAAGGGAGAGTTAATATAAATTATAAATAGTGCATTGGATCAACCTAAAGTGCTATTGACTCCAATAAATTACTTGCATTTATTCACAGGATTTACTCAAGCATCATACAGTCACTCAGATTACATACACTCTGATCTTATACATGCTCCTTCAGATGTCACACACACACACATTCTTATGTATTATTCACATTCAGATGTCACACACGTTCATTCAGACTTAGTCATGCTTAATCAAATGTCATTTCTCCCTTTTCTGGTTGTCACCAACGATCACTTAAATATCACATATACAGACCTCGGCAGATGCCACACAATTACATAGATGGTGCCACAGGCAGGTGCTACCTGTTCTTCGTCATGTATCATAAACACTCATCCACGCATCCTCCAATCCCTTGCTATTCAAAGTGAGGTTCCTAGACCAGCAACATTGGCATACCTGGGAACTTGTAAGAAATGCAGAATCTCAGATTCCACCCAGACCTGATGTATTAAAAGTCTGCATTTTAACAAAATTCCTAGGTGATTCATATGCACATTGACACTGAGACGCACTGACATCAGGACTCAATCTCATTAACCATCATTTCCCAGTCTAGGCATATTAGGGGCTCAATAAATGGTTTTTAAATAAATTAGTGACACATTCTGACATATTTCATGCTCATCAAAATGTTTCTTTATGCAGTTCCACTCTGAAGTACATTTTCTAAAGAAACCCTTGCCAATATTTACAGGCAAAAAGGTAAAGGAATGCTCAGTACAGCAATAGCTGATATAGGGAAAATTGAAAATAACCTAAATAAACCAGGGTATTAATAAATAGAATGTGATCCATGCACTCAGTGAAATATTAAACAGCAGTGAAAAGTAATAAATCAAGGCTACAGGCATTGTTATAGATAAAACTCAAAACTAGAGATGACACAAACAAATGGAAAAGCATCCCATGCTCAAGGATTGGAAGAATGAAAATCATTAAAATAACCACACTGCCAAAGCAATCTATAGATTCAATGCAAGAAATGGAGGATTCCATTTTCCCTATCAAAATACTAACACATTTTAATGATTTTCCCTATCAAAATACTAATGTCATTTTTTTCCATGATTAGAAAAAAACAATCCTAAAGTTCATATGAACCAAAAAGCCTGAATAGCCATAACAATTCTAAGCAAAAACAACAAAGCTGGAGGCATCACGTTACCTGACTTCAAATTATACTACAAAACTATAGTAACTAAAACAGCATGGTATTGGTATAAAAATAGGCACACTAATCAATGGAACAGAATATAGAACCCAGAAATGAAGCTATGTACGTACAGCCAACTGGTCTTTTACAAAGTTGACAAAAGCATATGCTGGGAAAGGACATCCTATTCAATAAATGGTCCTTGGAAAATTGGATTATCATATGCAGAAGAATAAAATTGGATCTTCTATCTCTCACCATATAGAAAAAATAACTCAAGATGGATTAAAGACTTAAATGTAAGACTTGCAACTTTACTAGAAGAAAACCTAGGAAAAACTCTTCCTGTATGTTGGTCTAAGCAAAGAATTCACAACGAAGAACTCAAAAGCAAATGCAATAAAACAAAAAGAGGTAAATAGGACTTAATTAAACTAAAAGCCTCTGCACAGCAAAAGAAATAATCGACAGAATGAACATCTGCAGAATGAGAAAATATTTGCAACCTATGCATCCTACAAGGGACTCATATCCAGAATCTACACAGAATTCAAACAACTCAATAACAACAAAAACACTAAAACACCCCATTAAAAATGGGCAAATGATAGGAACAGACATTTTCCAAAAGAAGACATACAAATGGCCAAAAAACACATGAAAAAATGCTCAATATCACTAATCATCAGGGAAATGCAAATTAAAGCCACAGTGGGATATCATCTCACACAAGTCAGAATGGCTATTATTTAAAAGACAAAAAATAACAGATGTTGGTGAGGATGTGAAGAAAAGGGAATGCTCATACACTTTTGTTAGAAATGTAAATTAGTTTAACCTCTGTGGAAAACAGTATAGACATTTCTCAAGCAACTAAAAATGGAGCTACCGTTCCATCCAGTAATTCTACTACTGGTTATCTACCCAAAGGAAAATAAATCATTATATCAAAAACATACCTACTTTATGTTCATAGCAGCACTCTTCACGATAGCAAGATATGGAATCAACCTAAATGTCCATCAATGGATGACTGGATAAAAAAATGTGATATATATGTATAATATGTCACATTATATCACATTTCTTTATCACATTATACAAAGCTGCATAAAGGGATAAAGAAAATGTTGTATATATATGCACCATGGAATACTATTGAGCCATAAAAAGAATGAAATCATATCTTTTGCAACAACTTGGATAGAACTGGAGGCCACTATCATAAGTAAAATAATGCAGAAACAGAAAATCAAATGTCGCATGTTCTCAATCATATATGAGAACTAAATAATGCATGCACATGACATAGAGAGTGGAATAATAGACACTGGAGACTCAGAAGGGTCGGGCGTAGAAGGGAGTGGATGATGAGAAATTACTTAATGGGTACAATGTACATTATTTGGCTGATACGTACACTAAAAGCCCTAGACTTCACCACTACGCAATATATTCATGTAACAAAACTGCACCTAATACTCCCTAAATTTATACAAAAACGAAAAAAAAAAACCCCTCCAAACTATAATCTTGAGTGAAAAAGCAAGTTACAGAGTGATGTATTTGCTATGATACTATTTATACATAATTATAAAACCCATAAAACAACACTCTATGTTGTCAATGAATAGGCTAATAGGTAGTGAAAGTATAAGAACTCGCAAGGAAATAACAAACAACAAATTCAGAACAGTGGTGATCACAGGACAGAGAGAAAGAGAGGAGACGAAAAGGATTGAGACGGGTACACAGAGATTTTAACTGTATCTATAATATTTTATTTCCTAAAAAGAAAGATATCTGAATCAAAGTAGGCAAAATTCCAAGATCTGACAAATCTAAGTGGGGAGTGTAGTATTATTCCCTGTGCTTTTTTGGATGCTTGAAATATTTTATCGAGCAAAGGAAAAACATGAACAAGGAGATAAAAAAAATCTTGGAAGCTTCATCTTCTCAACAAGCCAGCATTTCTTTTCCTCCATCTTTACAAGGAAATTTTCATTTTCTCAAGCTAGTTCCATGGTAGGTCTTTCTTCATTTACAGGTCAGCACAGGCTCCCACAAATACTTGACCCATCTGGCTTCCAGCTTACTCCTTGGTGGGGGTAGTGGTGAACCCTTCTGTTTCCTATTGACCCCTGATAGGCTAGCATCAGCCAGGACACTGTCATGTAATTACTAAATAAAACAGATCTCAGAAGATGCTGGTTTCCAGATCACTATTTCATGACTAATAATTCATACATTCAGGTCTCACATACTTATGTACAAAGCAATGCACATAAGTTTGTATTGAACTCTTCTTTATTTTACATTTCTCTAGTCGGAGCCCTATTTGATGTGACTCCTTTTTGCTAACTGCCTTTCAGCTATTAAAAAGCTGCATGTTAGAAATGTTATGCTCCTTCCTTGGTGGCATCTCATATGCTTTACCTCCACTTTTCAATATAAGCTTTTCAGTGAACAAGTATCTCACACTTGTCTTTAAAAGTTGTTAATACAAAATAAAACATAAAAAAATTTAAAATTTAAAAAAGTTGTTAATACAAACAAGCTCATTTTATACTGGGATGCATTTCTCTTTGTACAGTTATTTAGTTAATCTCTAAATATCCCTCAGAGGTGGAGGATGAGTCTACGAGTTGCTTCCTTTGAGGTCATGCTCTAGTCATTTTGCATTCCTCTGCCCTCTCATTCTAAGTCCACTAACGAGGTCAGACTTACATCATGTAGTGCTATTACCCAAACTGATTTTGCCAGAATGGTCTTAAATGATTCCGTATTACGTGGTTGAGACGAGAGGAGAAGACCTCAGTGCAAAGCTAAGAAAGACCAGTGTGTTACGGTGGTTCCCATTTTCCAGTTTTGTTCATCTGAGTTCTGAAACTCTTAGCTCTAATGCTCACTGTCAGCCTATGTTATCAATATAGGCTCATGGATTATGTAGCACAACCTGAAACTTGAGAAACATTTCCATTTAAATGCTAACTTACCGTCACTCATTTCCAGTGATTCTAGTTCATATTCCAATGATAGTTAATATTATCCAGCTAATATTATTCCACATACTACAAATTTCCTGGTGTCAAACGCTTATAGTTGTTGATATATTCTTGAGCCAATGCGTCTACATTGTCACCGCTCCTAAATTAACCTCTCTATTTCAGTCAACTTTTTGGTATCTAATATATTTAGAATAGCAGAACCAGTGCAGTTTCACCCAATGTCTTTATTTTCATTCGAGAAGTTCAGATTTTGACCCAATGGCTCATAAAGCTGTACTACATTGACTTGGTAACAGAAACATGTACGTTTTTAAATTAGCATTAAGTATCATTGTTCCCAGAATGCAAACAACGTATCGGTATAATTACAGAAGGTAAAACTCGTATTGCCTGCTAAAATCTATGCTTTTGGAAATAACTATAATATATGAATTGTGTTCTTGGCAGATGAGAGTGTGTCCATCCGATCAAGGACAAGTTTGAACAGTGTTAGCTCTAAGAAATCTTCATCGTCTGGACTTTCGCCTGCACTGAAATTGACTCTTCATCTTGAATTTGTACAAATGTTCCCCATTTGTGACAGTTAGTTCCTATACCTGTGTTCTTTTCTCCAGTCAGGCCGATTGATAAATCCAGTACAGAAACTCCTTTTCCAGTGGAAATTAGAGGAAAGAGGCAAATAGGCTAACTCAAGAAATTAAATCTACCCTAGATAGCATAAAGTTGTTTACCAGTAATGTGTCTCAATATAACCAACAAAGTTATCCCCGCTCATCACGAATATTGATGATATACCCAAACTCTTTTTTAAACAAAATACCCACATGCATCACATGCTCAGGACTCTTCACACACTATTCCTCAGACAGTTGCTTGCACAATAAGTAACACTTGCATGGCAAGACTACTCCATGAGAAGCTCCCAGCAGATAAAGTTGAACCCAATTAAACCTGAAGAAGAATATTACATACTTTTTAAATTAGTTTGATGTACAGGCTGACTTTTTTTTTTATCATGCTTACACCAACCAGATGTGATAACACAAATTCTGGTAGAACTTACAGAGAGTTTAATAATTGCTAAATTAGAGAAACGAATACCCAGTTCAGCCTTTTCCCCCGCTATGCTGTTATTCTTTTTCTCAATATTTTTGTGGTCTCTTGAGGCATTAGTTTCATTCTTCTTTGATTCAACAAACGTTGGTCACCCATCCATGGCAGCCACTCTGCTAGGCACTACAGTTGCTGATGCTGATTGCGCCCACTTCTTACCCAAGCCAGCTGGCCCACTGGGCATAACAAACATCATGCCAAGGACTGCTTGAGCTCTTCAAAGGGCCACGTGAGCTCTTCAAAGGGCCCTGAAGGTGTCTGTGACTTAAAAGTTAATGGGCTCATTCCAACATATGAAAAAGAAAACTGGAAAGTTGAAAGTTGTAAATGTGAAACCAAATGTTTTCAAAATGTAATATTAGGTCAATTGTATTGTTTAATTTAGAATTAATAAATTTTGGAGCATCCATTACATTTGGAAACTATTTGTAGGTTAAATTCTCTCACATCACGAAAGTTCCCAAGCAAGCAGCATTTTGTATTGCTGAGAAATCTTAGCCACTTATAAGTTGAATAAGGTACTTGTAGGCAAATATTTTCAAAAAACAAATTAGAACCATCCCTTCAAGTGTTTTGTAGCAAGAGCTTTTATTTAATGAGAAGTGTGAAAGCACTTTAGTTTGCTAAAATCTCCGCTTCCCCATCACCCACAACTACCCTTCACAGCCTCTTCTACTCTCTATCTCTACGAGTTCAATTGTTTTAATCTCCAGTTCCCACAAATAAGTGATGACATGCGATGTTTGCCTTTCTGTGCCTGGATTATTTAATGACCCCAGTTTCATCCATGTTGTTGCAAATGACAGGATCTCATTCTTTTTATGGCTGAGTAGTACTCCATTGTTTATACATGCCACATTTTTTTAATCCACTCATCTGTTGATGGACACTTAGGTTGCTTTGAAATCTTGGCTATTGGGAATAGTGCTACTATAAATATGGAAGTGTAGATACCTTTTTGATGTCCTGATTTCCTTTTTCTTCCTTTCTTTTGGGTATATAGCTAGCAGTGGATTGCTGGATCAGTGGCTCTATTTTTATTTTTCAAGGAACTTCCAAACTGGTTTCCATAGTGGTTGTACTAATTTACATTCCCACCAGCAATGTATGAGGGTCCCCTTTTCTCCACATCCTCATCAGCATTTGTGATTATCTGTCTTTTGCATAAAAGTCATTTTAACTGGAGTGAGATGATATTTCACTGTAGTTTTGATTTTCACTTCTCTGATGATCAAATATTTTGAGTACCTTTTCATATACCTGTTTGCCATTTGTATGTTGTCTGAGAAATTAGCATCATTTCTTGATTACCTTGTCATACTTCTCACAATAAAAATCTATGTATAGACTGATATTAAACATTTTTATCTCCCAGAGCTACAAGGATATAAGTATTAAATTTTTCTTCAAGATTGAGTTATTATGATAATTATTGTATGCAATTGATAAAAAACATAAATTGCACATTTGAAAAAACACAGAAGATAAAATTGTATTGAAAACATATCCCTTAATGAAATAAATGGAGCTTCTAAAATTAGTTATGTATCCACAGATCAATATAATTTACTGTTGGAATGAGACAGATTAAGAGACACTACTCTTCCTGTTTTTCGTTTATATAGATTTAAACCCTGAGAAATAAACAAGCAGATGAGAATGAATGAACATTTTGTTATAACAAAGTCACTCAGTTCTTTGAATTCCTTATGAATTACATGCTAAAAATCACATACTGATCCTTCATCAAAATTATTCATAATGGCTTACCAGCTGCCAACTCCATTACATTCTTCTTACCCATTTCGTTGAAAGCAAAGAATTAGAAAGCATCTGGTTCACAAAAGGATTTATTTCCTAGCAACACAATCACTCAATTTCTCAACATCAAAACCAGTGTTTGGAATTTCCCCTTTGTTGGATGCCTGGAGGTTTTTGACACTCTGTGACTAGGGCTCTAGGGTAGTGTGAGGCTTGTCTTTCTGTTGTAAAGAAAAAGGATTGCAAAAATAGCGGTGGTGAGGGAGAAACAGGTACTTGGGCTGGTCAGTTTTAGAAAAGAGTAAATATTGAAGCTGAGGATCTGGAAATTGATTCCCTTAAAATAAATGTTCCTATGAACCCTTTGTAACCTCTTTTTTTGTACCGCAGTACAAACTGATTCCTCTGCCCAGTCTACTCCAGGACAGGTAGTAAGGGACTTTACACTAATAGATTTAATGTAACTCCTAGGTGATCAATGTACTGTTAAAGAAAATGCATTTGGTTTTCCAAAGTGTTCTCTCATACATTTCCTTCTTGCCACTGTCCAGGGAGCTATTTATGGCTGGCAGGATTGATATTGCCTGTGCCAGATAAAGAACCCAGAGGGGAAGAAAGAGTGATTTGTCCAAAAAGTCACAGTCAATGTTTCTAGTCCCTTGTCTCCAGGGTCTGAGCTTCTGGGACCACTCCACATTGCCTTGCAAGCTCTTGTCCTAATCAGACATTGGCAAGTACTTACTGAAGACTTCTTGGTTTCCAGATATCATGCCAGGCAGCCCCATCCTCTGTCCTTTCCTTTTCCACTAAACTTCTCACTCACTATACTTGTCTAACTCCCCTTAAGTTAATTTGCTGACATTTACTGAGCGAGCACTCATTGACAGTCAATAGTGCTTTATATATCTTACTTAATCCTTACAAAACCACAATGGGGTTGGCACCATGTTCACAATGTTTTCAGAGTCTGCCCTTAAAATTGAGGATACCAATCTACCATAGATGAAACACAATTTGTATTTTTTCACCACAGTGAAATAGAAATTACAGGACTCCAGGACACCAAGTCTAGGTAGTGGATCTCACTCCGCCCTTTTGTTTTCTAATTTTGGCAATTCCAGGTATTACCCTTATTCTTTGAGATACTCAATCTCAGGCCCTAGACCAGGTTAGTGTAGGTCATTCTGGATTGAATACAGAAGAGTTCAGTTTCAGAGTCAACCTGTGTCTGAGTACCAGCTGACCTGAGGGGGGAAATGTTGGGGGTCCCAAACATTATAACAAAGCCTCAGGTCAGCTTTGTTATAAGGTTGTAAAATTTGTGCGGGGCACAAAGTCGCAGAGTCAAAAGTACAGGTGGGGACTGAAATCCAGGCTATGCTCTACTTGTCAAGTCCCACCCACACAGGGCTGCAGCCATCCAAAAAGGAGGCTCTTTCCATATTCATCTGTCTGAATGGGTCACCTTTCTCTTATGTACACAAGAGCATCATATAGGCTGTCAGATGTCCTGGTAACGTTCTCAGTTTCTGATGATTCACTTTGTCAATAATGTAAATGATGTGTACTGGTTTTCAGTTTTAGAATCAATCCATATACAAGGCCTGGTAGACCTAGTTATACTTACAGGACAGAGTAGAAATGTTATCAGCATTGAAAACGTAACACCAAAAGAATGACTGTCAGACGGTGATCGGTGAAAAAAAACCTCTAATATCTTCATCTTATGTAGATAGAATTGAGATACTGATTGCCAGTGATGGAACGAACATAAATGAGTTATGAGTTATGCTTTTAAATCAATAAGTTAGAAAACAGTTACACCGCCTGGCACAGTGGCTCACGCCTGTAATCCCAGCACTTTGGGAGGCCGAGGCAGGCAGATCACAAGGTCAGGATTTCGAGACCAGCCTGGCCAATATGATGAAACTCCATCTCTACTAAAAATACAAAAAAATTAGCCGGGTATGGCGGCACGTGCCTGTAATCCCAGCTACTCGGGAGGCTGAGGCAGGAGAATTGCTTGAACCTGGGAGGCATAGTTGCGGTGAGCTGAAATTGTGCCAATGCATTCCAGCCTGAGCGACAGAATAAGACTCCGTCTCAAAAAAAAAAAAAAAAAAAAGAAAGAAAGAAAGAAAAAAGAAAACAGTGAAACCTAATAAAGCAGGACAGAATGCTAAAGATCACAACGTAAATTAATTAGTTGAAATATTAAGAAATAAAGGCATAGAATTCATAGTTACAAAGGTAACAAGAAGAAAAACAAAATAATAATATATCTATGTTACAGCTTCGCCTTTGTCCAGCATAGACCCCAGGGCACATCCCTTCATAGGCTCTTTTGACATCCTCTTACCCTCCACTCAGTCCCCCTTTCCCCTTCCCTGAAGCAGCCAAGCAATGAAGACAGGTCCTTCTCCCTGTTTTTCTCTATCATTATCTTCATTCTCTGTATCTTTATTTTCTGTTCTTTTATTATCTCTTTATCCTCTGGGTCATTATTTTCCATCTTTCTAAATATATGTATCACTCTACATCTCTATTGCTCTTTCGATTTCTCTCTGTGTCTTTCTGTAACTTTGGCTCTACCTTTCTGGCTCCTTCCCCCGTCGGTCTCCAAACCTGCGCCATGCTGTTTGGACAAATAAAATACCTCTCCCAGGACTATGCATACCTTCCCAGCATATTACCCTCACCCAATCTCAACCCAGAGCATAGCCAAGTTTCTCACGAGAGGGAGGTACACTCTGGAGATTGGACTCATCTCATCTCTGCTTCAGTCCTTGAAACCTCCCCTGTAAACTTCATAAAATTAGGGAAGAAGGGAGGAGAGAAATTAAAACAAACAAAGCTTGCCGCACATTCAGCTTTAATCAAGTCAACTTACTCTCTGACCTGCTTCCACATCGTTGTTTATGCCTACTGTCTTAGAATCACGTAGACCCTGTTACAAGATTACAGTTCCTCTTAACTGCTCTACAGATAACAATTTGAACATTATGGAATGTTGTTTTCCCCTTTGAGATATTCCTTCAGGTTCTGAGTACCGAAGAAACTATGACTTCAGCTGCTCTGAAGGACCCCCACTGACGCCAGGTGATCTGAAGGAATCCATGAAAAGCTGACTCACCAAAGAATGCATTCCGGCTGGGAGTGGTGGCTCACGCCTGTAATCCCAGCACTTTAGGAGGCCAAGGCGGATGGATCATGAGGTCAAGAGATCAAGACCATCCTGGCCAACATGGTGAAGCCTGTCTCTACTAAAAACACAAAAATTCGCTGGGTGTGGTGGTGCGCACCTGTAGTCCCAGCTACCTGGGAGGCTGAGGCAGGAGAATCACTTGAACTCGGGAGGCGGAGGTTGCAGTGAGCAGTGATGGCGCCACTGCACTCCAGCCTGGCGACAGAGCAAGACTCCGTCTCTAAAAACAAAACAGAACAAAATGCAGTTTGCATATCCTACGATTTTATCCCCCTTGCCCCAACAAATCAACAACCCCTCGACCTCCACAATCCCCTTCATAAATAGCTCCAGCCCAGAACTCCTTGGGAAGACGGATTTGAGGTTCTCCTCCCATCTCCTTGCTTGGTGCCCTGTGATGATTACTATTCTTTCTTTGCCGCACTTTTGCTGTCTTAGTGTAATTGGTGAGTTACTTGCGCCTGGGCATATAACATCTTCATCCCCACTGCAAGCAGCCTCACCCTCATTCCTCTGCTCAATCTACTCCAGGACAGGTAGTAAGGGCTCCTTGATCTCATCTCATTAATTCTTTCCTTAGGGACCCTCTCATTCTACGTTTTTCCTCTTCTGCGTGTTGTCTCAACCACCAGCCTTAGCCATATTCTTACTCCTTCAAATTCTGAGGAAGCTGCAGCCCCAACCCTCTTCCCCTAGAAAACACACCACACACAGTACATTGTGCCCACAATTTGGGTGAATCATGACCCTGATATCTGTTCATGGACACAGGACCATTTATCCAGCTCCTCCCTTGAAACCCTGTCTCTTCCTCTGCTTGCCAGAACACCATTCGCTCCCTGCCTTTCTTTTCCTTCTTTGGCAGCTCCTTATCAGGCTCCTTGCTGGCATTCTTCTTTGCTCTGTGTTTCCTCCTTAAACGTCCACATTCTCAGGGCCCCTGGCCTCTTCCTTTCCAAACACCCTCTAAGGGAGGTCTTAAAATTTATAGCCATGGCTTGGGAAAGGAAGAGCCACGGAGTGGGTCTTGAAAGATGCACAGGAAATTTCTGTGGCAGCTGTAAAGCTCATAGGCGTGAGCAGATGACCTCGCTGAGATAAGGCCAGGCTGCAACCTCCTGAACCCAGAGAGAGATGGAAAACTTGGCGGGCTACAGACAGAGGACATTAAATACATGTCCTGCATTCAATGATTTTATTCTGCATACTGTATTGACTATCAAGACTTCCTAAATGTGCCAGATTCAGCTTTTTTAAAAATAAATTACTAAAAATTTGGTAGTTGGAGTTACTTTTCAGTCACAGTAACTGGCTCTTAAATTGCTTAAAGAGTAACACTAGTTTTTGCAACATTAAAAAAAAAAATCCTACCTCCCCAAATAAAGACAATCTATAAATTGTTCAGACAGTCCCATGTGGTCTTTCTGCAGGTTTGGCTGAAGGAAGACCAAAAGGAGTGAAATATTTTCAAAATACTTTTTAAATTTTTTTGACGGAGTCTTGCTCTGCCACCCCAGGCTGGAGTGCAGTGGTGCAATCTCAGCCCACTGCAATCTCCGCCTCCCAGGTTCAGGCGATTCTCATGCCTCAGCCTCCCGAGTAGCTGGGATTACAGGCCTGTGCCACCTTGCCCGCTAATTTTGTATTTTTAGTAGAGACGGGGGTTTCACCATGTTGGCCAGGCTGGTCTTGAACTCCTGGCCTCAAGTGATCCTCCCACCTCAGCCTCCCAAATCTTGGGATTACAGGCATGAGCCACCACACCTAGCCTAAAAGTAATTATTTTTCATATTCAAAAAAGAAAAGACTGTTCTGTGGCCAAAGTCTCAAGCTGTGAACAGTATTAATTAGTGATAACTTGGGGTGTGTGTATGTGTGTGTGTGTGTACACACTGAAAATCAGTCAATCAGCAAGTGATAGCCTCATTTCAATAACAACGGTTCTGGGAGCAAATCAATGACAGCCCCAAACTTCTGAAAGTCTATCAGAAATGCCCAGTCCTAACACTCAGCCAATCAGTGATAAACCCCCAAAGTCAGCCAATCAGAGGCAGCCCCACACTTCCAGACATCAGCCAATCATTGAGCACTCGATCTAGCTGCCATGTTCTAAAGTTATTCCTCGACAGCAGCTTTAGTCCAGTGAGCACAGCAATGCACTGAAAGTCTGTCAGGCCCTCCACACTCCTGCTTATCAATACTGGTCAATTCAGGAACCCCAGGCTTCCCATAACCTTCCCAAAGCTCTGGCTTTGTTCTGGAAGTCTATGACTTAAAAGTAGACATCTCTGTTGCAGGCATACAGGAAGTTAATCTTTTTTGCATCAGATATCAAGTTCAATTTATTGTTAGTTCACAAGTTCACATCCAGTTCAACAGCCCAACCTCTATTTTACAGTTGGTTATAAGTTACAACTTCCTAGTGACAGACATACTTTTCAATTCTTACAGTGGTTGTTTTATCTATTCTTAAAATTTGTGTATATTTGAATCTCAAAATGCCAAGACACAAGCTTAAATTCCATATATTTAACAGTGTACTTTTGTTAAATGAGGGAAAAGTCTCTTTTGAAGACCTTGGTTTAGTATATAACTGTTCATTCAATATCAAAAATGGTAGAAAATCAGATATAAACCAGCAGATAACAGCTAAGCACAAGATATATTATTTCATGTACTGGTACCAAGGAAAATAATAAAATAGCAGACATTTGTTAAGATAAAAATTAGGTTAAAAAAATAAAGCAGAAGCTGTAATGGTCTTCTACTCTGTTTTATTATAATCAAAGCTTGCATCTCAAATGACAGTTTGAACATATGCTACCAGAAGTGTTTTTGTAGGTTCCAAAATTGAAAGCAAAATTGAAAGCAAGATGAAGTGTACTGCAATAATCTAAAATGTAATCACTCCATTTAATATTACAGAGACTATCAAGACCTGAACATCTCATTATGTTTACAGCAAAGCCACTGACGCACCTATTCTCAATATAGAATACAAAACCTTTCCCTTTGCTTGTGCAATATTTTTTCTTCAGGTAAAGTCTTGTGTGTATAATTCCTTCCAGATCAAACTTTAGAAACAAGAGCAAATTTTTGCAGAGACTCTCGTATTGAGTTAGGAGTTAATTAGTAAAAATGTACCACTTTTGGTGGAAATGATACAAACTTCAGTGGATGTTTGCATAAAGGTGCAGACAATATTTATTCAAGGTTGGAAAAAAGCCTGCACGTATTTCTAGGGAAGAGTTGTCTTGCCCATATTTCTCATAATGACACTCAACTAGCATCTGATGTCCTTTCTGTTAACACTGAAGTAATTGTCATTAAATTTTTCTCTTACTTGGCATTTCCACTGTTCAAATTTAGCAAATAAAAAGATTTTAAATATTTTATTTTATTTTATTTCTAGACAGGGCTCGTTCTATAGCCCCCCTGCTGGAGAGCAGTGGTATGATCTTGGCTCACTGCAGCCTTGACATCCCAGGCTCAAGTGATCCTCCCATCTCAGCCTCCCGAGGAGCTGGGACCACAGGTGCGCGCCACTACGCTCAGCTAATTTTTGTATTTTTTGTAGAGATGGGGTTTCGTCATGTTGCCCAGGCTGGTCTCAAACTCCTGGGCTCAAGTGATCCACCTGCCTTGGCCTCCAAAATGTTGGGATTACAGGCATGAACCACTGCACCTGGCCATGATTTTTTTTAATTAAAAAAAAGTTATTGGCATCCAGTATTCTTCAACTCTCACGCATTCAAAATCTGTTGGTTGTCTTTTACAAATACAGTTGAGAAAATCTTCAGTTTATTTGGGGCCCTTAAACCATACTTTAATTTTGAAGAAGAGCCCTCCCCCAAATTCTTGTTGACTGTTGTAATAACCCATTTAGTGAAGCCTACTTATTTTGTGTTCATACTTGTCAATAGCTCTATAACAATAGAATTGCAAATTGAGGCCGGGCGCGGTGGCTCACGCCTGTAATCCCAGCACTTTGGGAGGCCGAGGCGGGCGGATCACGAGGTCAAGAGATCGAGACCGTCCTGGTCAACATGGTGAAACCCCGTCTCTACTAAAAATACAAAAAAATTAGCTGGGCGTGGTGGGCGCGCCTGTAGTCCCAGCTACTCGGGAGGCTGAGGCAGGAGAATGCTTGAACCCGGGCAGCGGAGGTTGCAGTGAGCCAGGTCGCGCCACTGCACTCCAGCCTGGCGCCTGGTGACTGAGTGAGACTCTGTCTCAAAAAAAAAAAGAAAAGAAAAAAAAAAAAAATTGCAAATTGAAAGAAGAACTAATAGTATTATTCAAGTCATACATTGCTTAAAGGGATAGATGTGATCAGTGTAGAAGCCATTTTACAACACATACACATTTGACAATATCGGTATAAAAAGTAGCTCTAAGGAATCCTTTCTACGACTATTATGGAATTATGAAAGTGAATTAGGATTACAATAAGCCTACTGTTACTAATGTAGTAGTCTCAACTTTAAGGCAGTGAGGAGTCTACTTGAATTGAAAGGAATGACCCAGGTTGGAGCAGAGATGTGTGGAAAGGCCTGCATGAAGTGATGGGCCAACTCTAGTGTGATCAAGGCTGAGGAGAAGACACTGGTCTGCGGGAGGACTGAGAGGGATGTTGGCTCTATGCATCGGCAAGAGGGCGTAAGGAACAGAGTCAAGAGAAGTAAGATCTGAGTGAAGATGAGTTGTTATACTCCTACCAAATTAAAGACGTCTGTGGGACATTAAAGCAGAGATGTGTAGCTGGCAGTTGCAGTTGGATACATGAATTTGGAGCTAGAGAGAGAAAGAGCTTGTGTTAGAAGAACTAGTGAGAGAGGTATTACAGAGAAGATAACTGGCATAGCAACAATGAATAGATAACTGTATAGACTAGAAAGACTTCCACTTCTGATGCTCTTACGTCTATGTAACTGCCTATATGTTGGGAAGGACCCTGGCCTGAGCATGGCAGATTCTAGGCCAGCTTCGAAGAATGGAAAGTATATTGATGTGGACTCAGGTAACTATATTTGTGTCTTTTCTGGCTGTGAGGCAGAAAAAGACCTGAGCCACAGCATGGCTGACCAGAAGCTTGAAAGTAATGAAGAGGGCCCTGGGGTATGGGTAGGGGTTTCTGCTTAATGAAGTGAGGAGTGGCAGGTTGTGTCAAGCAGGGTCAGGTGAAGTGTTGTCTTTATGTGTACTGGGAGGAGTAAGGGCCTTGGTATGTGATGGGCCTGAACAAAGAGTGTGTGTCTCTGGGTGTGACTTGGATAGTCATAGATAGGAGCGGAAAAGGAGTAAAGGGCTCTTGATATGACTAGGGGCTGTCCTGATGCATGTGAAACACTTCAGGGCCAGGCTTGTGTTGAGGACTATCTCCAGGACTGAGGGGCAGGGAGTCCAGCACCAATTAGAGATTTGATCAAGGCTATGATTAAAATCATCTGTCACGTGTTCCCCCCTCCTCAACATTATGAGCTAGCTGTTCAAGCGCAGGGGACTCTCTGCATCATCTGTGTCATCCATACATCCTCAATACCACCCAGAACACAACGGGTGTCAGTAAATGCTTGTGAAGCAAAATTAAACCAGGCCTGTCTCTTTCTCAATTTTTTTTTTTTTTTTTTTGAGGCAGAGTCTCTCTCTGTCGCCGGGCTGGAGTGCAGTGGTGTGACCTTGGCTCGCTGCGACCTCCACCTCCCTGGTTCAAGCGATTGCCTGGTCCTGGGCAAGGGATTTTTACAAACTCCTACTGGAGATTTTTCAGAAATCTCTGTGGATTGATGATGTGGTATGAGCCACAGTAGTACCCAAAACTAAGAAATTTATCTCCATCAGGTTTCACCTCAACTACACATAAATGTGTGAATTTTTATCTCTACTAATCCACTTAAGTTCATGGCTTGACAGGGAGAGACACTTCTTACGACCTGTAGTGCTGAGGTCTTATAAGCCAATGGTTTTCAAATTATCTGAGGTAAAGGACCCATTGTGATAGGATTCAGCAAATATTACATAATATTTTGCAGAGTATAAGCATTTTTGTGCAAGCTGTGTTTTCATAAATGAGTGAATACTGTGTATTATGGATAATCATATTACCATGGTACCAAGGCTATCGTGTGTGAAACTTGTTTCTGTGTCATCCAATCTGGTGAGGAGTAAGTAATCATACTCTGACCCAGCCTTAGTCATTTGCAGCTCAAAGACGCACTATAAAAACCATCATGACAATGGTCACAATGCAGCAAGTTTAACTTCTGCGTCAAGCAAGGAGGATGATATCAACATAGCCACATCATCAGTTTCCATAGAAACACAGATGTCAGAGTTACCAAGAACCCATAAGTTGAACCCCCTCACTTTTCAGATGAAGAGACAGGCCCGACTTCACATGTTCTTACTTATTTCTGGGAGTTAAAAATTAAAGTAATCGAACTCATGGAGATAGACAGTAGAAGGATGGTTACTAGAGGCTGGGAAGGGTAGTTGGGGGATGGCGAAAACTGGGGATGGTTAATGGGTACAAAAAATAGAATGAACAAGATCTAGTGCTTGATAACACAGCAGGGTAACTATAATCAAAAATAATTTAAGTGTACATTTAAAAATAACTAAAAGAATATAATTGAATTGTTTATAACACAAAGGCTAAATGCTTGAATAGATGGATACCCTATTTGCCCTGATGTGATTATTAGGCATTGCATGACTCTATCAAAATTTATCATGTAACCCATAAATATATATACACTTCAGCAGTTTGGCTGAAGTGAAGAGAGCAAGGAGTTAGTGCACAATGGATCTAAGATAGATGGGGTCTTAAAAGTGGTAATGATGGGCTGGGTGCGGTGGCTCACGCCTATAATACCAGCACTTTGGGAGGCCGAGGCGGGTGGATCACGAGGTCAAGAGATCGAGACCATCCTGGTCAACATGGTGAAATCCTGTCTCTACTAAACATACAAAAAAAATTGCCGGGCGTGGTAGCACACGCCTGTAGTCCCAGCTACTCAGGAGGCTGAGGCAGGAGAATCGCTTGAACCAGGGAGCTGGAGGTTGCAGCGAGCCAAGGTCACACCACTGCACTCCAGCCCCGCAACAGAGACTCTGCCTCCAAAAAAAAAAAAAAAAAAATTAAAAAAGAGACAGGCCAGGTTTAGTTTTGCTTCACAGGCATTTACTGACACCTGTTGTGTTCTGGGTGGTATTCAGGATGTTTGGACGACACAGATGATGCAGAGAGTCCCTGCCCTTGAACAGCTAGCTCATAATGTTGAGGGGGGAACACGTGGACAGACGATTTTAATCATAGCCTTGATCAAATCTCTAATTGGCGGTGGACTCTTTACATATGTCATTCCACAAAGATCCTGAGAGGTAGATCTTGACCTTGTACGGATGTGGACACAGCTCATGGTGTTTTGGTTATTGATCTAGTAGAGGGGAGAGCTTGGAATATACACTCAGGTCTGTCTGACTCCAAAGCCAGTCTCTTCCCACTTATCACAGCAACAGTTCACTTGTTTTACAGATGCTGAGATGTAGATGTCATTTCTGTTTACACAGCCACCCTGTCCCAACATGGTTCACAGCAGGACAGTCCAGCACCCAGTAAGGCAGAACATCCTTGTGAAGTACTAGGTCAGAGCACTGGATCAGATCTCAGAAGATCTGTACTGACACCAACGGAAAGAGGCTCCTTTTTTCTGGCCGTTTATGATTCTATAAGGACAGGCAGCTTGGAAAATGACAGCTTCAAGGAAGATGGAATCTTTCACAGCCTGAAGGGTTTTTAAGATGGGGCTACCCCTACTATCCTGGCCCTGTAAGTGGGATCTATTTCTAAGAGATAGTAGCTCCCCAGAAACTGATGTTTACTAGGGAAGAGGAAGTGAAAGGCCTGCCTCCAAGCCATGTGCCTCTCTCAGCTGGGCAGAGTTTCACCTGCAGAGTTCCTCTGTGGGGAGAAAAATATCAAGAGACTTCAAGTAATCTTTCCTGGGAATGTCTCCTAATGACAGTATAAACAGTATTTTGCAGATTTTAAGAATACAGGGGCAAGTGGAGCCACAAGAAAAGAAGGTGGAGGCTGTGAAATAAAATACACAACATTATTATGAAAGAGTGTGGTTTAAAAAAAAAAGAAAGAGTGTGGTTTAATGGAAAGAGTGTGGGGCTGAGGAATCAGGCATACCTAGGGCCTTGGGACCTTGAGCAAGGAACCTAACCTCTCTGACCCTCAATTTCTTCCTTTGTAAAATGGAGCTAAGGAGTTTAATTAAGTTTGTAATGGGACTAAATATTAATCAAAGGCTCCATAAAAATTTATTGCTAACATTTTCTAGACTTATACATATTATAACAAGATCTGAAGGCAAAATTTAAAATCTGAAGTTCGACTCACTAGGAGGAATCACAGGACTCAGCATATAGTCGTACTTGTAGCTAAAATTTGTTACAGTGAAAGGATACAAAGAAAATCACAGGGAAAAGGTGTACAGAGCGCTCTCTGGAGGAAATCAGGTACAAGCTTCTAAGATTCCTCTCCCAGTGGTGCCATCCAGGACATGCTTATTTCCTCCAGCAAAAAAAAAAAAAAATGTGACAATACATGTGAAACCTTGTCTGCCAAGGGCGCTTCTTAGAGACTCAGTGACGAGGGTTTTTATTAAGGATAGGTCATGTAGATACCCTCTGCCTAGCATGTACCAAAATTCCAGACTCCCATGAGGAAAACAAGTATTCAGCACAAAACCACATCATTTATACAAACAATTTAGGCACAGTGAGCTGCTCTTATCAGTCCTAGGAATGGTGAAAAACTCCAGAAATCCAAGTTTTCAGATTTTCAGCCAAGGGCCAACCTTGCAATATGGCCTTTCAAAGGCTAGCTTCAGACCTGCTATGTTAACTCTTTTCTGCCCCCTTATACATTGTGTCTCCAGCCCTGATGGCCACTCTGAATTCCTGTATATCCAACAGCCTACTTGATAACTCCACTAAGCTCTCAAAGATATTTCAGATTTGGCATCATAGATACCAGTTATTGAAAATTTACTCTGTCCATCTGACCCAGCAATCCCATTACTGGGTATATATCCAAAGGATTATAAATCGTTCTACTATAAGGACACGTGCACACGAATGTTCATTGCAGCACAGTTTACAATAGCAAAGACCTGGAACCAACCCAAATGCCCATCGATGATAGACCGGACAGGGAAAATGTGGCACATATACACCATGGAATATTATGCAGCCATCAAAAACGATGAGTTCGTGTCCTTTGTAGGGACATGGATGAACCTGGAAACCATCATTCTCAGCAAACTGACACAAGAACAGAAAATCAAACACCGCATATTCTCATTCATAGGCGGGTGTTGAACAATGCGAACACATGGACACAGGGAGGGGAGCATCACACACTGGGGTCTGTCTGGGGGGGAAGGGGGGACAGCGGGGGGTGGGGAGTTGGGGAGGGACAGCATGGGGAGAAATGCCAGATATAGGTGATGGGGAGGAAGGCAGCAAATCACACTGCCATGTGTGTACCTATGCAACAATCTTGCATGTTCTTCACATGTACCCCAAAACCTAAAATGCAATAAAAATATATAAAGAATAAAAAAAGAAAATTTACTCTGTCCCTGGTACTATTCTAAGCACTTTACATATACTAATTTGTTTAATCCTCAGGGAAATCACATAAAGTAGTATTAGCTGCATTTTGCAGGTAAAACTCAGACACAGAGAGGGTTAACAACTCACCTCTAGATTATGCATGTAGTAATCTGTGGGACCAAGATTCAGTCTGAGCCCTGACTCAAGAACCCATGTTAAAAAAAAGAATCCATATTTAAAAAAAATTTTTTTAACTTTTAAGTTCAGCGGTACATGTGCACGATGTACAGGTTTGTTACACAGGCAAACCTGTGGCATGGGGGTTTGTTGTACAGACTATTTCATCACCCAGGTATTAGGCCCATATCCACTAGTTATTTTTCCAGATCCTCTCCCTCCTCCCACCCTCTGCCCTCTGGTAAGCCCCAGTGTGCATTGCTCCCCTTCTATGTGTCCATGTGTTCTCATCATTTAGCTCCCACTTATAAGAGAGAACCTGCAATATTTGGTTTTCTGTTCCTGCGTTAGTTTGCTAAGGATAATGGCTTCCAGCTCCATCTATGTCCCTGCAAATAACATGATCTTGCTCTTTTTTATGGCTACATAGTATTCCATGGTGCATATGTACTATATTTTCTTTATCCAGTCTATCATTGATGGACATTTAGGTTGATTCCATGTCTTTGCTATTGTGAATAATACTACAATGAATATACCTGTGCGTGTGTCTTTATAATAGAATGATTTATAGTTCTTTGGGCATATGCCCAGTAATGGGATTTCTGGGTCAAATAGTATTTCTGTCTCTAGGTCATTGAGGAATCACCACACTGGCTTCCACAATCGTTAAACTAATTTACACTCCCAACAGTGTAAAAGCATTCCGTTTTCTCCACAACCCTCACCAGCATGTTATTTTTCGACTTTTTAATAGCCATTCTGGCTGGTGTGAGATGGTATCTCATTGTGGTTTTGATTCGCATTTCTCGAATGATCAGTGATGTTGAGCTTTTTTTATATGATTGTTAGCCACATGTATGTCTTCTTTTGAGAAATGTCTTTTCATGTTCTTTGCCCACTTTTTAATGGGGTTGTTTTTCTTGTATATTACTTAAGTTCTTTATAGATCCTGGATATTAGACCTTTATCAGATGCATAGTTTGCAAAAATTTTCTCCCATTCTGCAGGTTGTCTGTTTACTCTCTTGATAGTTTCTTTTGCTGTGCAGAAGCTCTTTAGTTTCATTAGATCCCAATTATCAACTTTTGCTTTTGTTGCAATTGCTTTGGTGTTTTCAACATAAAATCTTTCCCTGTGCCTATGTCCTGAATGGTATGGACTAGGTTTTCTTCTAGGGTTTGTATAGTTTTGGGTTTTACATTGAAGTCTGTAATCCATCTTGAATTAACTGTTGTATATGGTGTAAGGAAGGGATTCAGTTTCAATTTTCTGCATATGGCTAGCCAGTTATCCCAGCACCATTTATTAAATAGGGAATCCTTTCCCCCATTGCTTGTTTTTGTCAGGTTTGTCAAAGACGTGATAGTTGTAGGTGTGATGTCTTATTTCTGGGTTCTCTGTTCTGTTCCATTGGTCTATATGTCTGTTATTGCACGAGTACCATGATGTTTTGGTTACTGTAATCCTGTAGTCTAGTTTGAAGTTGGGTATCGTGATGCCTCCAGCTTTGTTTTTTTTTTTTTTTTTTTTTTTGTTTCTTTGTTTATTTAAGATTGCCTTGGCTATTCAGAATCTTTTTTGGTTCTATAAGAATTTTAAATTGTTTCTTCTAGTTCTGTGAAGATTGTCAATGGTAGTTTAATAACAGTGAATCTGTAAATTGCTTTGGGCAATATGGCCATCCTCACAATATCGATTCTTCCTATCTATGGGCATGGAAAGTTTTTCCATTTGTTTGTGTCATCTCTGATTTCTTTGAGCAGTGGTTTATAGTTCTACTTGAAGAGGTCCTTCTTTACCTTCACTGGGCTAATCCAAGCTAATATCATTTGTATCAATACAATAGCCTCTGCACTGATCCCTAGGAAGTTGGCTCTGTGATGTCTATCTGGGGTTCAGGTTTCTTCTGTCTTGTTACTCCACAATCCCTAGGCAATTGACTACATGCATATGGTCCATAAGATTAGGGATCAGGAGGAGGGCGAAGGGGAAGGTGCCATATAGTTTTAAACAATCAGGTCTTGTGAGAACTCACTCACTGTCACGAGAACAGCAAGGGGAAACTGCCCCCATGATTTAATTACCTCCCCACCAGGCCCCTCCTCCAACATTGGGATTTATAATACCACATGAGATTTGGGCAGGGACACAAATTCAAACCATATCAGGGAGGAATTCTAAAATACACAGCAGGATGCACTCCTATCCATTACAAGTCAAGGAGATTATTGAGATTATCTGATATTGGTGTGAGGAATGGCTTATTTTCTGATGACCACATGTGGTACTATTACAACCACCACTAGAAACCCCAGAAGGGTTTTTGTTTCGTATTATTTCTATACATTATTTTTGTAAAAGTAAATGCAACAGAAACTTAATTCAGGAGTGATCCCAATCTTCAAGTGGAGCCGGCTCTCTGCAGTCAGGGAGGAAACAGGTTTTTTTGTTTGGTTTGGGGGCCTTTCTGTTTTATTTTACATCACCATGCAGGTTACATTCATCTTCCACTGGAATGACTTGAGTCCCCCAGGAAGTAACCCCACTACAGAAGAACACAAGATTGCTTCCTGGGGGCAAACAGGCTCTCTTGCTTCTCCTCATTGGCCATGGCTTAGCATGATTCCTCCCTATCTAAAGGGCCTCCCTACTAAAGCAGGTCCTTAGCACACAAAACCCTGGTAAAAACCCGAGTCACTACCTCTCAACCGTCTTGGAAAAGGGGAGCTTTCCCTGGGCTTGGACTGAGCTCTGTGCCCCAGAGGTGCTATGCTGACTGGATTGTATGAAGACAGTGAGTGCAGGAGACAAACGGCTGAAATAAAAATGGGATCCACTGGTCACCATCTGCATCTACAACTCCAGGTGCCTACAGGTGTGGTCAATGTGACAGGTGCAGGAGGGAGAGGCAGAGGAAGGGATGGGCAGGGAGGATGTTTCTGGGGACAGTAGTCTGCCTGCTGTTCTGTACTTCTTGGCCTTGCCCTGAGCAGCCACAGCTTCCATGGCTTTACACATAGTCTCTTCATACCCTAAGAACTGCATGGACTTGATGGGGTTCAAGTTCTCAGCCAATTCATAGGCAATGGAAACACCAGTAAGCAGGTTCAGCTCCATGATAGCCACTTCAGAGAGACCCTCCAGGTGCTTGACAATGCCTGTAAGGCTGTTGTCATGGGCTTCAATCAGTACCCAATTCCTCTTCTTTACCTGGGGAACTATATCTTCATTCCAAAAGGCCAGAGCTCTGGCAATAGTATCCTTCAGACTCACATAAGAGGGTAGCTCATCTTCAGTGAGGTCTGTATACCTGCAATCCTTACTAATGCTGCTATAGAAAGGGTGGTAGGGCTCCATCAGAGGTGGTGAGACATCATAAGAGCATATCCAGATCTTTACCTAGGCCTCACCATTCTCGGCAGCAGTTTCTGCTTTATGGAGGCTGGTCAGACCCCCCATACTGCCATTCATTGAGGCCCAAGTCCTCACTACAGGCCACCACATTGGGCCAATAGCACGCACAGTGTCCAGAGAGTCCAGATTGCTCTCTTCTTCACTGATGGGAAGCATATGTCAAACTCATAGCCAGCATCTGGTGGCACCTGCCCACTGTGATTCACCTCCTCATGGTCCACTGGGGGCTCTTGCTCTGAGAACCTGGAGTGGCCGTGGCAGCGGGCTCACAGTTCTTGATAATGTATTTTTCTGGGATTTTTTTTTACTGTCTTAGATGGCTCTAAAATAGGAAAACCTTGAAGCCACTCAAGCCAACAAAGAAGTGAAGATCCTATGAAAAATTGGAGCTCGGGTCCTCAAACTGCCTGTAACAAATAAATGAGCAGCAGCATCAGTGAAGAAAAATATGAAAAGATAAGGTGAAGTAGTGAGGCTCAGAGGAAAAGGTCAAGACTGTTTCGGCACATGGGAGAGAAAAGCTGGAGGAAGGTTTTAGTTAAAACCTCACAAGCCAGTGTTTACTTAGCTGTCCTTTTCATCAACTTCCATTAAGTGCATAGGGACTCTATTTTGATGCCGGGTGCCCTATGCCCTCGGAATTCCCTGAGGCTCCATGGGCAAGAGGTTAAACTTTCTTTCCAGACAGCTAGTTCTGTGTTCAGATGGTGTGGTCATAAAGGATCATCTAAACCTATTTGGTCAGAGAGCAAAAAAGAAATAGGCATTTCTCAAGCTCAGAACAGTATTACAATGTAAACACATGGTTTGACATGACAATATGCAGCATAATATTATTTGAGTTGGTAGAATAATATAAATAAAAGAGTGTTAAAGATGGTAGCACACGGCCGGGAGCGACGGCTCACACCTGCAATCCCAGCACTTTGGGAGGCTGAGGTGGGCAGATCACGAGGTCAGGAGTTCGAGACCAGCCTGACGACATAGTGAAACCCCATCACTACTAAAAATACAAAAATTAGCCAGGAATGGTGGTGCGCACCTGTAATCCCAGCTACTAGGAGGCTGAGGCAGGATAATTGCTTCAACCCGGGAGGCGGAGGTTGCAGTGAGCCGAGATCACACCACTGCACTCCAGCCCGGGTGACAGAGTGAGACTCTGTCTCAAAAAAAAAAAAGATGGTAGCACAAACAAAAAGAGAACAAATTATTTATTTAAATTTCTCATAATAGTAGTAAGCAAGGAAGGACTTGAAGTTAAACTGGAAACATCAACATGAACTCACACTCTTAAAAAAAGCTTTCACTTTGTTACTTAGATTATTCAGATTGCCTCTCCCCTACCAACAGTAGTCATGTGGAAAAATCTAAAATCCTCTAATCCCCCAGATCTTAATACATTTTTCTGCCAAACGGAAGCAGGATTCCTTGAGCGGTAGACAAAAGAAAAGCAAAATGTGCCTACAAACGTCTTATTGTCATAAAGCAAGGATGCTTTCACAAATGTCTCTGGGACATTTCAAATAGACAAAGACAAATTTTAAAGCTTATATTGGACAGGTGCAGTGGCTCACACCTGTAATCCCAGCACTTTGGGAGGCCAATGTGGGCGGATCACTTGAGGTCAAGAGTTCGACACCTGCCTGGCCAACATGATGAGACCCGGTCTCTGCTAAAAGTACAAAAATTAGCAGGGCATGGTTGCAGGTGCCTGTAATCCCAGCTACTCAGGAGCCTGAGGCAGGAGAATCCCTTGAATCCGGGAGAGGCAGGGGTTGCAGTGAGCCGAAATGGGGCCACTACACTCCTGCCTGGGTGACAGAGAGACTCCATCTCAAAAAAATAAAATAAAAGCTACATATTGTTTAAACCAACAATTGTACTTATGGGAATTTATGTCACAAATACACTCAAACATGTACAAAAGGTGAGGAAATTCACCACAGCAATATTTGCAGTAGAAAATGTTGGAAACAACCTAAACGTCCATCAGCAAGAAACTGGTTAAACAAATTGCAGCGTATTGATATAACAGAATACTATAAAACCACCAGAAGAAAAAAAGTAAGATTCGATGTGCATTGAAATGGAAGATCGTCAAGATATACTAAAATGAAAAAAGCAAGATGCATGTCAGTACACACAGAATGCTGCCATTTCTGTGACAGTGGAAGGTATACATGCCTTAATATGCTTATAATATATCTGAATGAATGCAAGAAACTGGCAATAGTAATTGCCTCTAAGGTAAGGAACTGGGTAGCTGGGGGGACTGGAGAGTGAAGGAGACTTAATTTTCAATGGATTATCTTTTGCGCTATTTGTGCCATTTTTGTTACCATGTGCATGTATTACTTTTTAAAAATAAGATTAAACTATCGCTTTTTATTGCGTCAACAATTTTAGTCTAGAGCTATCCTCCAATAATCAGGTAGTAAACCATTTTAACATTAAAATGAATGATTATAATCAACAGACACAGAAAATCTCCAAAAAGAGCCTTCAGTCCATCACATCAGCTAAAGCAACTCAAACTCCTTTGAAAATGATTTCCATTGATGTGACCGCAATCCAGATAGGTGCCAGAGCACAGTTTGTGTCATTCATGTCATAGTTACATTACATTTATGTGTTTTAATATGGCTACATATCAATCCACAGGCAACTTTTGACAGAGCCCCAAACTCTACTAAATGATAGTAAAAGGAACAAAAACATAAAAGCCCACGGGGGTAAAGGGAGTGAGAAGGAAGTTGAGATTTCAACAAGTTCTGGAGAGATGAAAAGCAGATGGATAATTAACTTAGCAGAGGAAAGGAAGCAAAAATTTGAATGCCACCAAGAAACAAGGATTTTGTCCCCCACAGAACTGAGGAAGATTTAGGAGCTGGTGGCACAAAGCACTTTGGAAAGTGGAAATGGAGTGTGGGCCTGAAAACAAAGAAAATCGAAAATCTGTATACATAGCAATTGGACACCCCAAATCCTGTCCCCTCCCAACATGCAAATTAACAACCACTGTCCCCGACTCCACAACATTCCTGAGATTTATTCTCAGAAGAAATTGAAGCTGAGAGGTTTTGGACATGGGGACATCAAACACAGTATAGACTGGAGTGAAACACAGAGCTGCAAACAAAAGGATAAAATCAAACCCAGCATCTGGAACAATATGATCACAGTCTCCTCCCATTTGCCTGTTTCCAGAATGCCGAAGCCTCGTTTAAATGGCTGAAGTAAGAGTCTAGACTATTTTTGTCTGGTGAGATTAAAGACCTCAGAGGGGAAAAAAAAAACCTCCACATAAAAAAAAAAAATTGAACAAAGAGAAGAAAAATAAAAAAACATAAAATAAAATAAAATTGAGTATTATCTTAGTGCAAAAGCTATCTTTTCAACACAGCATCCTCTGGATAAACCCAATAGTTGACAATTCTCCATCACTCACAGAGAAATTGTGGTCAGCTTTTCAGTGCATCTCCTTGTAACAGTGGCAATGCTGAGGCTCTCCTGAAATTACAGACAAATAACAGACAAACAGAAAAAATAAAGCCAGAGAAAACAGTCAATTCAGGGAGCAGAAGAAAACTTTCTAAAATTTTGATAAATATCTTCATGAGAGACAAGAAAAGACATCGAACTTATGAAACTAGATCTGGAAACACTTTATTTTTTTAAAAAAAAATAAATTTTATTGTGTATATTTAAAGTATACTGAATACACTTTAAAGGAGCCATGGGGGAACTAAAAGTAGAATTACCAATATAAAATATTCAATAAAAGGAAACATTTCAGAAAGTAGAACAAAAGTAGTAAATGGAAAATAGTAATTAAAATGTAAGAAAATAAGATGATCTATTTAGGAGGTGCATCGAGTAACTAATAAACTTCCAGAAAAGGAGAACCAAAAAAGTGAAGGAAAGGAAAATACTAAGAATATAAAAAATTTTTCCAGAACTGAAGGACATGCCTCTCCAGACTGAAAAAACAAGATCCCAAAACAATGAATTTTAAAACGCTGAAATCAGGTTATATTATGATGAGATTTTTGAACAACAGAGTTAAAGAGAAGACAGCAGGCCGGGCACGGTGGCTCACGCCTGTAATCCTAGCACTTTGAGAGGCCGAAGTAAGCAGATCACAAGGTCAGGAGTTCAAGACTAGCCTGGCCAATATGGTGAAACCCCTGTCTCTACTAAAAATACAAAAATTAGCCGGGCATGGTGGTGCGCGCCTGTAGTCCCAGTTACTCGGGAGGTTGAGGCAGAAGAATCGCTTGAACCCAGGAGATGGAGGTTGCAGTGAGCCGAGATCGCGCCACTGCACTCCAGCCTGAGCAACAGAGCAACACTGAGTCAAAAAAAAAAAAAAAAAAAGAGTAAGTACAGAGAAAACTGGCTAGGTAAATGAAAGAAAAAAATGAGGCAATTATAAGTGATAGCAAAAATGAAAAGTCCTATAAGAAAGGAAGATTAGTCACAGTGCACTACATAGCTTAACAGTAAACAGTATTTGCATACTTATAATAATGTAAATACCAAGTATTGACTTTATGCAAAATTAAGATACAACGTTTTTGGAGAAGTGGGAGGACAGGAAATAATGGGAGGGGTGAGACATACAAGCTCTTATTTATTAAGGATAAAGTCTAAAATTGATAAATCAAGAAATAGAAATATACTCCCCAAACTAATCTACAGATTCATTGAAATACATATCCAAAACCCCAGCTGGAATTGCCAAAGCTGATTCTAAAATTCCTGTGAAAATACAAGGAACACAGAATAACCAAGACAACCTTGAAAAAGAAGACCAAAGTTGGAGGATTCACACTTCCCAAATTTTAAAACTTACTAAACAGATACAGTAATCAAGACAATGTGGTACAGGCATAATAACAAGCATATAGATCAATGGAAAAAAAATTGAGAGTCCAGAAATTAACTTAACATATTTATGATCAATTGGTTTTCAACAAGGATGCCAAGACAAGTCAATAGGAAAAAATAGTCTTTCCAACAAATGGTGCTGAAGGAATTGGAGATCCACATTTAAAAATGAAGATGTATTTCTACCTCACCGCCTGTAAAACTTAATTCAAAATGGATCAAAGATCTAAATGCAAAAGCCAAAACTCTTAGAAGAAAACCTGTGCAAGAAACTTCATGACTTTGAACTAGGAAATGTTTTCTTAGATATGACACCAAAAGCAAAAAGGACAGAAGTGAAATAAATTGCTTGGACTTCATAAAATCTAAAAATGTTTGTGATTCAAAGGATACCATCAAGTGAAAAGATAATACACAGAATGGGAGAAAATATTTGCAAATTATATAAATATTAAGAAATTTGTGCACAGAATATATAAAGCACATACCTTAACAATAAAAACATATCGCCCAATTTAAAAATAGGCAAAGAATTTGAATAGACATTTCATCAAAAAAGATACAAAAAGATATCAAAATGGCTACAGCCATATGAAAAGACACTCAGTATCATTAAGACATCACGGAAATACAAATGAAACTCACAAACAGATTATCACTTTACATTACTAGGATGGCTATAATTAAAAAGGAGGAACATTAACTAGTATTGGTGAGGATAAGGGACAAATTGTAACCCTCATACATTGCTGGTGGGAATGTAAAATGCTGCAACCACTTTGAAAAAGTTTGGAAGTTGTACAAAAAGTTAAACATAGAGTTATCACGTGACCAAGCAATTCCATTCCTAGGTATATAACAAAAAGAATTGAAAACAAGTATTAAAACAAATACTTATACATAAACACCAAAGGAATAATACATGAAAAATATAATTGATAAGCTGGTCTTTATTGAAATTAAAAAGTTCTGCTCAGTGAAAGAAATTGTCAAGTGAATAAAAAGGAGACAAGCCACAGACTGGAAGAAAATACTTGCAAAAGACACATCTGATAAAGGACTGTTATCCTAAATATTACAATGAACTCTTTAAAATTCAACTATAAGAAAATAAACTTGCTGAAAAACTGGATAAAGAGACAGACAACTCTCCAAAAAGACACGCAGATGGTAAATAAGCATATGCAAAGAAGCTCAACACCATATGTCATTAGGGAGCTATAAAACAACAATGAGATACCACTGTACACATATTAGAATGACAAAAATCCAGAACACTGACAACATGCTGGTGAGGATGTGGAGACAACAAAATTCTCATTTATTGCTGGTGGAACTGCAAAATGGTCCAGCCACTGTGGAAGACAGCTTGGCAGTTTCTTCCAAAACTAAACATATCCTTACCATGTGATCCAGCAGTTGTGTTCCTTGGTATTTACACAAATAAGTTAAAATCTTATGTCTACACAAAAAACAGCTTTAAGGCCAGGTGCAGTGCCTCATGCCTGTAATCCTAGCACTTTGGGAGGCCAAGGCGGGTGGATCACTTGAGCCCAGGAGTTCAAGACCAGCCTGGGCAACATGGCAAAACCTCATCTCTAGAAAACATAAAAAAATTAGCCAGGCATGGTGGTACGTGCCTGTGGCCCCACTGCTCGGAAGCTGAGGTGGGAGGATCACTTGAGCCTGGGAGGCAGAGATTGCAGTGAGCCAAGATAATTCCACTGCACTCCAGCCTACTGGGAATCTAAAAGGCTATGTGCATGAGCAGGGCGGCATGAATGCCCAGGAAAGACCTGATAAATCTCTAATCTTTCACATCTGCTGTAACTCAAGATTCTGTGCAATCAAAAAGTGAAGGCGAATATAGAGTTGTAAAGTGCCTGTTGGAATGTTAAAGATATTCCCAACACTCAAACAGAGCCTCTTGGCCAAGTCTAGATGTGCTGGTGCAGTGAATTTAGAAAATCTCTGGCCAGTCATTACCTGACCATTAAGCTCTGTGAGCAGAGTTTTCAGTGGCCACACATGACAAAGACACAAACTTTACAGAATTAGTTCAGGAAAGTCATTAAACAGACAAACAGCAATGTAACCATCAGACAGCAACAAATAACAACGAAAACCCGTGGGAATGGAGGGGAGGAACAGCTGACTTACAGAATTGTCACTTTATTATTTGAAACTAATAAAATTAATTCAGTAAAGTGGCAGGATACAAAATCACATACAAGATTAATGACATTTCTATATACTAACAACATACTATCCAAAAAGGAAATTAAGAAAACAGTTCTATTTACAACAGCATCAGAAAGAATAAACTACGTAGGAATGAACTTAGCTGAGAAGATGAAAAACTGGTACACTGAAAACTAAAAAACATGAATGAAAGAAATTTTAAAAGGCACAAGTAAATGGAAAAACAGCCTGTGCTCATGAATTGTAAGACTTAATAAAAAAGCATTTGATAAATTTCAACATCACTTCTATACGCAAATGAGGTTTATCTGGTTTTTTTTTTATCATGAAGTGATGTTGAACTTTATCAAATGCTTTTTAGCATCGACTTGAAATAAACACGTGGTTTCGTCCCTCATTCTGTTGATATGATGTATATCTTGATATGAAGTAATCCTTACATCCCTAGAGATAAATCGTCACTTGGTCTTAATGAATGTTATTCTTAATGTGTTGTTGGAATTTGGTTTGCTAGTATTTTGTTGAGGATTTTTTATCAATATTCATCAGTGATATTGGTCTATAGTTTTTTGTTTTATTTGCTTTTGTCTGGTTTGGAATAGGGTTACACTGGCCTCGTAGACTCTCCTCCTCTGCTTTTTGGAGATAGTTTGTATAGGAATGGTATTAGTTCTTCTTTAAATGTTTGGTGGAGTTTAGGCAGTCGATCCATCAGGTTCTGGGCTTTTCCTTGATTGGAGATCTTTTATTAAGGCTTTCATCTCGTTACTTGTTATTGGTCTGTACAGCTTTTGGATTTCTTCTTGTTTCAATTTTGGCAGGTTGCATGTGTCTAGGAATTAATTTCTTCTAGATTTTCCAGTTTTATTAACGAATAGTTGCTCATAGCAGCCATGAATGATGATTTAAATTTCTGCAGTGTACAGTTGTAATGTCTCTTTTTCATCTATGATTTTATTTATTTGTGTCTTCTGTCTTTTTCTCCTGGTTAGTCTGGCTGTGATTTGTCAGTTCTGGTTTAGAAAATGTAAACTTTTTTGTTTCATTTAATTTTGAATTATTTTCTTAATTTCATATTAGTTTCTGCACTGATTTTTATTATTTCTTTTACTTGTACTGATTTTGGATTTGGTTTGCTCTTGCTTTTCTAGTTCTTTAAGATGCATTACTTGGTTATTTAAAGCTTTTCTACTTTTTGATGTAGGCACTTATAGCTGTAAACTTCCCTCTTATTACTGTTTTGCTGTATTCCAAATATTTGGGTATGTTGTTTCCATTATCTCAGTTAAAGAAATTTATCAGTTTTCTCCATAACTGTTTCATTGACTCACTGATGATTCAGGAATGTATTGTTTTTAATTTCAATGTGTTTTTACAGTTTCCAAAAATCCTCTTGTTGATTTTTATTTTACTCCATTGTGGTAACAGGAGAGATGCTTGATATTATTTAAGATTCTTTTTAATGTTTTAAAACTTCTTGACTTAACATATGGTCCATCCTTGAGAATGATGAATGTGCTGAGGATAAGAATGTATACCTTGCAGCCACTGAATGAAATGTTCTGTGTATACCAGGTCCATTTGTTGTATATCAATAGATTAAATCCAACATTTCTTTGTTGATTTTTTTGTTGTGGAAGGTCTGTCCAATGCTGAAGGTGGGGTGTTGAAATCTCCAGACATTACTGTATGGAGTCTATCTCTCTTTTAGCTCTACCAATATTTGCTATATAAATCTGGATACTCCAGTATTGGGTGCATATATGTTACAATTCTATTTTTTTCTGTTACATTTACCAAACTTTATTTCCTTTTTCATAATTATTTCTAATTTTTAAAAATTACCTTCCTTACTAAGTTTGTAGTATTACCACACAAGTTGGTTTTCTCAAAGAGCACAGACTTTATGAACATACAGAGGGCTAAAAAACAACTCCATAACCAAACACTTTCAATACCATAATTAATATATTTCCAATGAGAAAAATAAAGCACAGAGCACCTATATCTTAGGTAGCATTAAAGATGAAGGTCAAAACACAACAAACTACAAGTGTTACTTACAAAAGAAGCCCATGGATTATTCCCATTAATCCAGAGGTAGTATTTTAATGATTCCAACAATTATATTGTACATAGACAGAGGTCCAAATGGACTGAACATAAATGGCTATATTGAATTATCTTCCCAGTGGAAGTTTTCCAAGACCAATGCTACTGAAATCTATTTTATTATTTATTTACTTATTTAATGTTTACAATTATTATATCCTCTTACTGACCTGAGCCCTTATATAGTGACCTTTTGTCTCTTCTTATGGTTTTCATCTTGAATGTGTTTCCTCTGACATAAGTACAGCCATCCCTGCTCGTTTTTGGTTTCCATTGGCATGAATATCTTTCTCATCCCTTTATTTTCATCCTATGTGTATCCTTATAGGTGAACTGTGTTCTTGTAGGCAATTAGATCATTGAGACTTGTTTTTCTATGTCTTTCGTTTGGGGGGGTTTAGTCCATTTCCCATTCTATGTTATTATTGATAAGCAATGAGTTTACTCCTGTCATTTTGTCATTTGTTTCCTGGTTGTTTTGTGGTATTATCCTTCTCTTCTTCCTTCCTGTCTTTCTTTTAGTGAAGGTCATTTTCTTCCAGTAATAATTAATTTCTTTCTTTGCTTATTTTTTATGTATCCATTCTATGGTTTTTGATTTGAGATTACCATGAGGCTTGTAAGTACTGTCTTTAACCCATTACTTGAAGTTGGTAACAACTTAACGTACTGGCATAAAGCAAACAAGCAAAAAGAAAACTAATAAAAACTCGAAAACCTTTAACTTCAGTGCCCCACTTTAGAACGTTTCGTTGTTTCTATATTATATTGTATCCTGTACTATCTATGTCTTGAAAAGTTATACTAGTTTATCTGCTTTATCATTAGTCTTTTCTCTTAAGAATAGTTTACACCCACAGTTACCGTGTTATAATAGTTTATGTTTTTTGTGTACTTAGTATTACACCAGGAAGTTTTGTACCTTCAGATGATATTGTTAGTTAATGTTCTATTTTCCTGATTGAAGTACTACCATTTAGCATGTCTTGTGGAACAGGTCTGGTGGTGATAGAGTTCCCAGCTTCTTTGTCTGGGAAAGTGTACTATATCTCCCTTCACTTATGAAGGATATTTTAAATGGATACACTATTGTAGGATAAAAGTTTTTCCTTAGTATTTTAAATATGCTATGCCACTCTCTCTTGGCCCTAAGGTTTCCACCAGAAGGTGTGCTGCCAAGACATGTTGAAGACTCGGCTGTCTCTATTGTCTCTCTTCTACTTGCTGCTTTAGGTACCTTTCTTTATCCTTAACCTAGGGAGTTTGATTATTAAATGTCTTGAGATAGTCTTCTTTGGGTTAAATCTTACTTGGTATTGTATAAGCCTTGTACTTGTATGATATGATATCTTCTCTAGATTTGAGGAGTTGTCTGTTATTATCCCTTTGGTTTTTGATTGTTGTTGTTTGTTTGGTGTGTGGGGGGGGGGGTGGGTTTGGTTAGTTTTTTTGAGATGGAGCCTCGCTCTGTTGCCCAGGCTGGAGTGCAGTGGCACTGCAACCTGCACCACCTGGGTTCAAGTGATCGCCTGCCTCAGCCTCCCAAGTAGCTGGGATTAAGGCCGACCACCACCATGTCTGACTAAGAATTTTGTGTATTTTTAGTAGAGACAGGGTTTCACCATGTTGGCCAGGCTAATCTCGAACTCCTGAACTCAAGTGATCTGTGTATCTCAGCTTCCCAAAGTGCTGGGATTACAGGCAGGAGCCACCAAGCCCAGCCTTTGGGATTTTATTATCCCTTTGAGTAAACTTTCTACCCCTATCTCTTTTTTTCTACTTCCTCTTTAGCCAATAACTTCTAAGGCTTGCCCTTTTGAGGCTTCAGTTTTCAATTTTTTAGCTTTTTCTCCTTTGACTATGTATTTTTTTTTTTTTTTTGACAGAGTCTCACTTTGTCGCCAGGCTGAGTGCAGTGGCATGATCTCGGCTCACTGCAACCTCCGCCTCCAGGTTCAAGCGATTCTCCTGCCTCAGTCCCGAGTAGCTGGGGCTACAGGTTGCACGTCACCACGCCCAGCTAATTTATCGTCTTTTTTAGTAGAGACGGGGTTTCACCATCTTGGCCAGAATGGTCTCAATCTCTTGACCTCATGATCCACCCGCCTCAGCCACCCAAAGTGCTGGGATTACAGGCGTGAGCCCCATCGCGCCTGGCCTTTTTTTTTTTTTTTTTACTTTGCCCAGACTGGAGTGCAATGACACAATCTTGGTTCACTGCAACCTCCGGGTTCAAGCGATTCTCCTGCTTCAGCCTCCTGGAGTAGCTAGGATTACAGGGCATGCACCACCACACCTGGCTAATTTTGTATTTATAGTAGAGATGGGGTTTCTCCACGTTGGTCAGGCTGGTCTTGAACTCCTGACCTCAGGTGATCTGCCTGCCTTGGTCTCCCAAAGTGTTGGGATTACAGGTGTGAGCCACCATTCCCGGCCAACTGTATATTTTCAAATAGCCTTTCTTCAAGCTCACTAAGTCTTCTGCTTGAACAATTCTCTTATTAGGGGACTCTGATGCATTCTTCAGTATATCACTTGCATTTTTCAGTTCCAGAATTTCTGCTTGATTCTTTCTCTATTCCAATCTCTTTGTTAAACTTATCTAACAGAATTCTGAAATTCCTTCTCTGTCCTATCTTGAATTTCTTTTACTTTCCTCAAAATAGCTATTTTGAATTCTCCATCTGAAATAGTCATCATATCTCCGTCTCTTAGGATTGGTGCTGGTGACTTATTTAGTTTACTTGATGGACTAAATGAACTAATGAACGCTGGTGATTTATTTAGTTCATTTGATGAGGTCATGTTTTCCTGGATGGTCTTGATGATGTTACAGATGTGCATCTGTGTCTAGGCATTTTTAAGAGTTAGGTATTTATTGTAGTCGTCACAATCTAGGCTTGCTTGCGCCATTCCTTCTTGGGGAAAGCTTTCCAGGTATTTAAAGGAACTTGGGTTTTGTGATCTAAGCTCTATCTGTATTAGGAGACACCCCGAGCTCAATATCACTGTGGATCTTGCTAACTAAAGAGATACTGCCTCGGTGATCTTGTTTTAAGATCTGGAAGAATTCTCTAGATTACCAGGCAGAGACTCTTTTCTCTTTCCCTACTTTATCCCAAACAGAATCTGTGCTCTCTCTCTTGTTGGGACCACCTGGAGCTGATGGTGTAGTGACACATGCACCCCTGTAGCCACTGCCATTGGGACTGTACTGGTCATACATGAAGTCAGCATAGCACTGAGTCTTGCCCAAAGTTCACTGTAACCACTACCTGGCTACCACCTATGTTCGCTCTAGGCCTTGAGGCTCTACAATCTGTAGGAAGAATAGACAACCTGACCTGTCTCCTCCCCTTAAGGGTAATGGCTCCCCTGAGACCCAGGGCAGATCCAGAGGTGCCATCCAGGAGTAGGGACTAGAGTCAACCTTACAAGTCTCCCCTGGTCTCTATTGTATGGTAGCTGTGAGCTAGCACTAAAATTATGAGATGCCAGCCTTCCCAGCCTTCCTTCCTCTTTCCACAGACAGAGCAGTCTCACCCCGTGGCCACCACCCCTACAGGCCCACAGGGAGTCTGCCAGACTACTAGACAATGTTTTTCTTAAGGCCCAAGGGCTCTTCAGTCAACTTGTGGTGAATGCCCTGCCTAGCCTGAGATTCACCCTTCAGGGGCAGCGGGGCTCCCTTCTGATACAGGGTAGGTCCTGAAATACCATTCAAGAGCCAAGGCCAAGAAGCAAGGATGCCAACAGCCTGGTTGGTGCTCTACATTGCTGTGGCTGAGCTGGTACCTAAGGTGCAAGACAAAGTCCCTTTCCTTTTTCCTTTGCTTTTCTCAAGCATAAGGAGTCACTCTTCATAGCCCACAGCTGGAAATGTGCCTCATAACAGCTGTATTTGTAATAATCAAAAGCTAGAAACAACCTAAATATCAATCAACAAGTGAATGGGTAACAAATTTTGATATGGTCATATAATGGAATACTATTCAGGAATATGTAGAAATGAATTATTTATACACACAACAAACTCAATATTAAAATATTTATGCTCGAATAAAAAAGTCAGATTATAAAACTCTAAAAATGCAGACTAGTCTACTGTAACAGGAAACAAATTAATAAACCTTGGGAAAATGTAGTAGAGCAAAAGGGAGAATTTAGCAAAGGGAAATAAGAAATTTTGAGGAATAATAATTATGTTATTTATTTATTTATACTGAGATGGAATCTGGCTCTGTCGCGCAGGCTGGAGCAAAGTGGCATGATCTCAGTTCACTGTAATCTCTCACCTCCTGGATTCAAGCGATTTCGTGCCTCAGCCTCCCAAGTAGCTAGGACTACAGGCGCCCACCACCATGCCTGGCTAATTTTTGTATTTTTAGTGAGAGACGGGGGTTTCACCCATGTGGGCTTGTCTCAAACTCCTGACCTCAAGTTGATCCACCCCCTCAGCCTCCCAAAGTGTTGGGATTACAGGTGTGAGCCACTGTGCCCGGCATAATTATGTTCTTTATCTTAAATGTAGTGTGATGATCTTATGGTATACATATTAAGACTCATGAAATTACACCCTTGAAATGTGTCAATTAAATGCATGTCAATAATACTTCAATAAAGCTGTTTTTAAAATAAACAATGTTAACAAATAACAAATGAAATAAGAACTCTATAGTCCAACATGGAAGGAGCTTGGAGGTTGTTGCTTCTCCCTCACAATATGAAAAAATCTAAAGAAGCTGAAACTAAACAACTCTTCTATCAAGGAATTTGACGTCACAGGGCACCGCTACCTCAAAATTGGAGCTATACGAATACAGAGAATCACAGCTTACTGGAGCAGAAGCCTACCACTGAAATCAGTACCATGTTATTTACCCATTGCATTCACATCTAGCTTTACACAAAAAATTACAAGGTATAAAAATGAAAATACAGTTTTGAAGGGACAATAGCTAAGCATCAGAACCTGACTTAGATATGGCAGATATTTTGAAATTATCAGATCAGGACTTTACAATAACTACTGTTAATATGCTAAGGGCTCTAACGGAAAAAACTGAACAATATGCAAGATACGATAGGTGAAGTAGGGCAGATGAAAAGTCTAGAAAAAAAATCAAAAGGAAATGCTAGAAATCAAAAACACCATAAGAGAAATAAAGAATTCCTTTGATGGGCACACCAATAACTGAACACAGCCAAGAAAAAAATCAGTGAGCTTGAAGGAATGCTCATTAGAAATTTCCAAGATGGAGATACAAAGAGAAAAAGGAAGTGAAAAATGAAACAGAATATCCAAGAACCGTGAGACAATTACAAAAGGGGTAACATATCATAATGGGAATACCAAAAGGCAAATACAGAAAGAAACAAATAAAGCTCTGAAGTAATGATAAATTAGAATTTTTCAAAATAGATAAAATATACCCAACCATAGACACAGACAAAACACTGTAAACAGAATGGAAGAAAAGCCATAGACCTAGGAAAAAATATTTGCTAAAATACTTCTAATAAAAGGACTTACAAAGAACTCTTAAAACTCAACTATAAAAAAAGCAAAGGAAGCAATTAAAATTTGGACAAAAGATCTGAAGAGGTGACTCACCAAGAAAGATACACAGATGGCAAACAAGCATATGAAAAAATGCTCAACATCATATGTCATCAGAGAAATGCAGATTCAAACAATGAGGTCGGGCACAGTGGCTTTCGTCTGTAATCCCCAGCATTTGGGAGGCAGAGGCAGGTAGATCACTTGAGGTCAGGAGCTCAAGAGCAGCCTCGTCACGTGGTGAAACCCTGTTTCTACCAAAAATACAAAAATTAGCCAGGCATGCTGGTGGGCACCTGTAGTCCCAGCTACTCGGGAGGCTGAGGAGCAGGAGAATCACTTGAACCCAGAAGGCAGAGGTTGCAGTGAGTTGAGATGACGCCATTGCACTCTGGCCTGAGCAACAGAGCAAGACTCCATCTCAAAAAAATAAAAATAAAAAGAGATACCACTACGCACCTATTTAGAATAGCCAAAATTCAAATATCGACACCACCAAATGCTTGACAAGGACGTGGACAACGGGAGTCTCTCATTTATTGCTGGTGGGAAAGCAAAATGGTGTAGCCACTGTGGAGGAGTTTGGCATTTTCTTACAAAACTAAACATACTCTTAACATATGATCCAGTAATTGCACTTCTTGTTTGTATCACCCAAATGAAATGAAGGATTATGTTTATACAAAAACCTCACGAGAATGTTTATAGCAGCTTTATTCAGAATTACCAAAACTTGGAAGCAATCAAGACGTCCTTCAATAGTTGAGTAGCAGAATTCTGGTACATTCATAGAATGGCATGTTATTCATCAATATAAAGAAATAAGCTTCCAAACTACAAAAAGATCATAGACAAGCCTCAAGATATATTGCATAGTGGAAATAGCCAATGTGAAAAGGCTGTGTAATCTCCAACTATATGACATTTTGGCGAACAGAATTTCCCTCTTTCCAGACATAAAAGATCAGTGGCTGCCAGCATTTTTGGAGGAGGGAGGGAAGGATGAATATGGCGATTTACAAGGGATTGTAGGACACTGAAACTATTTTCTCTGACACTGTAAGAGTGGATAAATGTCATTATACATTTGTCAAAACCCATAGAGAATATACAATAGAAAGAATAAACCCTAATGTAACTTATTTAGCTAATAATAACGTATTAATAATGGCTCATAATTATAAAAACTTATACCATTTTTATCTAAAATACTTAAATATTTTTAAATATATTTTAAAATAATACCTAAATTGATTTTTATCTAAGTATCTAAGGTACACATATAATTCACAGGGAAACTGTGGTGGGGGCAGTGGGGAGAGGGTGATCATATAGGCACTTTGTACTTTCCATTCATTTTTTTTCCTTTCCTTTTTTTTTTTTTTTTTTGAGATGGAGTCTCGTTCTGTCATCCAGGCTGAAGTGCAGTGAAACTCTCGGCCTCACTGCAACCTCTGCCTCCCCGGTTCAAGCGATTCTCCTGTCTCAGCCTCCCAAGTAGCTGAGACTACAGACACATGCTACCACACCTGGCTAATTTTTATACTTTTAGTAGACACATGGTTTTCTCCATGTTGGCCAGGCTGGTCGGAACTCCTGGTCTCAAGTGATCCAGCTGCCTCAGCCTCCCAAAGTGCTGGGATTACAGGCATGAGCCACCACACCCAGCCACCACTCATTTTTTCTATAAAACTTAAACTGCTCTAAAATATGAAAGTCTATTATTTTAAAATAAATAGCAATATATGCACATTAAATAGAAATAGGGACATAATATGAGTGGGAAACAGCTGAAACTGGATTTTTTGACATGGAAAGAAGGATAGGGTATGTGAAATGATAGGATGAAGGCTGATTTTTTTTTATTATGAGTCTTTAATACTGTATTAATTACTGAGTACAAAGTGATAATTACTTTTATAAATAATATTGATTTTTTTAAAGAACAAACATAAAGTAATAGAAGAGCCATCATTTATCATTCCTCAGTAAATTCCACTGCAGTTTGTTTAAATGGTCTACTTGGATTAAACAATCTGTGCTAGCATCTCCACATTTACAAATGATGTTTATTCCCACAGATATCCAAGGAGTATATAAATCTCTCAGAAACCATAATACGCAGCAAAGAAACATGGAAGGGATGGATAGCTGGCATTCAGTGGAGTCTTCCCTTAATATAGGCACATCTTCAGTCCTTGAATGGTCAGGGACTACATAAAACAGTTTTCGGAAATGCGTGGGACTCCCAAAAAACGTGATCACTATGAAAAGCCACAGAACAGATGTCACTTATACATACTGATGTAAAATAAATAAAGTATTAAAAAATAAAAAAATAACAAATAGAATTCTGCAGTAAGTTGAAGAAGTAAAAACGGTGGGTTCGATTCTAAGAGTGCCAAGAGTTATTCAATATTAGGAAATACACATAAGTCATTGTACTAATAGGCCAAATGAGAGAACTCTCATATGGTCATCTCAACAGATGCCCAAAAGATGATTTAACAAAAGAAATTCAAGATGTATTTCTGATTTAGTTATCTAGGAAGGGGTACTTTCTTAACATAATTTTATACTCTATAATTTCTCTAACCAAAAGCCAGTATCATGCTGATTAATGAAATGTGAGACTCTCCATTAAAGTCTAGAGAAAAGGTGCAAACCCCACTATCGCCACTTATTACTATTCTGAAGGCACTGCGTAACACAATTAGACAAGAGAATTAAATGAGGCAGAAACTTGGGATAGCTACCAAGGAGCAGAATAATCTCTGTTTGTTGACAATATACGCTGTGTAACTTGAAAACCTGAGGAAATTTATGGAAAACCTATTAGGAACAATAATAGGATTTAGTGACGTACTGGTAATGCTTTCCCACAACCAGTTCAAAGAGATAAGGGAAAAATATCCCCTTCACAATAGCAACTAAAATAGGAATAAACCTAACAAGGAACATATAAAACATACAAAAACAAAACTTTAAAATTCTACTGACATAAAAACTTGAATAATGGAAATCCATACCTTCCTTTCCAATCAGAATTCAATATTATAAAAGACAATTATTTCTCTAACCTATAAATTCACTATAACCCCGGTCAAAATGTCAATAGGTCATTTTATATTATTTTTACTTTGGCAATGTGTGCTAGGGTTACCGGGAAGAATAAATATGTGAAAACAGGCAGAAATTTTCTGAAAAAGAATACAAAGAGGCTTTGCCCAACTAGATATGAAAATATATTTTGAAGTTACATTAATTACAATGGGGTGGCACTGGTGCAGGCACAGACATTCAGATCAATAGAATAAAATAAAAAGTGCAGAAACGAACACAAGCACATATAAAAACTCCACATATGATAAGGCGACATTTCAATTCATTGAGTCGATAATTATTAGTCAATAGATGGTACGAAGACAGCAGACTTAGCATTTGAAAGGAAATGAAGCTAGATCCCCTGTTCTAAATCCTACCCCAAAGTAAATTCCAGATAGATCAAAGACTTAACTGTAAAACTGAAGCCATAAAAAGTACCAGCAGACAACATGGATGAATCATTTTTAATATATAATTTTGGAGTGGGTAAAGTATTTTGTAATCACCCCAGTTAAAATGGCTTTTATCAAAAGGACAAAAAAAAAAAAACACAAATGCTGGAAAGGATGCTGAGAAAGGAAGAATGTTTGTGCCCTGTTAGTGGGAATGGAAAGTAGTATAGCCGCTATGGAAAACAGTATGGAGATTCCTAGAAAAAACTAAAAATAGAACTGCCAAATGACCCAGCAATCCCAGTGCTAGGTATACATCCAAAAGAAAGGAAAACAGTATGTTGGAGAGATATATGCACTCCCGTATTTATCGTAGCACTATTTAATATAGTCAAGATACAGAATTAACCTAAGTGAACATTTGGCAACAGATGGACTGACAAAGAAAATGTGGTACATATACATAATCGAATATTATTCAGCCGTACAAAAAGAGTGAAATCCTGTCATTTATAACATGGAGGACATTATGTTAAGCAAAATAAGCCAGGCACAGAAAAACAAATATCGCATGTTCTCACTCACCTGTGGGAGTTAGAAAACATTGATCTTACGGAGGTAGAGAATAATAGGATTATTACCAAAGGCTAGCAAGGGTAGTGGAGGGGCGGGGATGAGGAGGGGTTGGTTAATGGGTAAAAAAATACAGTTAGAATAGTAGGAATAGGATCTAGTGTTTGGTAGGAACGTAGGGTGTTCATAGTTAACAGCAGAGGTATATCTCAAAATAACTAGAAGAGTACATTTGGAATATTCCCAACACAAAGAAATGATAAATGTTTGAGGTAATGGCTATAATTACCCTGACTAGATCATTACACATCATAAACATGTATTAAAATATCGCACGTAACCTAGAGGTATGTACAACGCATAAAAATTAAATTGTGTACCCACAAAAATTAAATTTTTAAAAAGAAAATGAAATCCAGAAACTATAAAGGGAATGACTCGTAAACCTGACCATATAAGTTTAAACAAAATTTATCTTTGCATATGCCACAAGCAAAGCCAAAAGACAACAAATGGGTGTGGGGAACATCTGTGCAAATACATATATAATAAGAATATTTATTTCAGTATTACATCACATAATAGAAAAAAATAACCACTAAAAGACACCCAATTAAATAAAATCTGGTAACTCCATACACTGCAATAATATGAATTTGTTTTATTTTGTTTTTAATAAGGTAGATATATATGTATTGGTACAGAAAGATGTTATTTGTTTGATTTTTGTTTTTAATAAGGTAGATAGATATATATGTACTGGTACAGAAAGATGTTATTTGTTTGATTTTATTTCTAATAAGGTAGACATATATGTATTGGTACAGAAAGATGTTAAGTGTTATGTGAAAAAAGGCAAATACAGAGCTTTCATTGGTGTAAAAAAAAAGACATATATTCATATTTATCTTTATGTAGATAGACAGATGCTTCTTTGTATATGCATGGAAAATGTCTGGGAAGACGCAGACGAAACTGTTAACAGTTACTGTCTCGGGGATTGGTATTGGGAGAAGAAGAGCATTGGATAAGAACTTTGCTTTTAGTTTATACATTCATTCATTCTACAAATATTGATTGAACTTATACAGCAGCACTGTTTTAGATCCTGGAATAGCAGATGAGGCTTCTGTTCTCACTTTTGAAGAGGAGGCAAACAATAAACAATTACATAAATGAGCAACGCAATTTCCAACAGCGACAAGGGCTATGCGGGGAATAAAAGGAGTTATATAACAGAAAGCAGTGGGGCAAAGAGTTGAGTGGGCCGTTTCATACTGCGTGGTTTGGCAAAGGCCTCTCTGAAGAAGTGACAATTGAGTGAAGACAATGACAAGAAGGAGCCAGCCACTGGAAAAGCAAGGGGGAAAACATTACAACGAGAAAGGGCTCTCTGTTTAAAGCTGGCAAAGGAAAAATAGAAAATAAATAAATAAATAAAGAGAAGGAACACTCCGTGCAAAGGACCAAAGGTGAGAACAACCTTGGCGTGTTCCAGAAACAGAGGCCAATGCAGCTGGAGCTCCATTCCTTTACATTAAAAGGAAGTAAATGAACGGGAAAGTCAAAGGAGCTGATTGATATTCAGATCAGATTATGTCTGTATTGATTGCTTTTCTTTTGTTTTTTTATATCACAAGCTTGCAGTCATTTTTAAAAATAAAAATAATGTATTGATGCTTTAAAAAAAAAGATTAAGAGAATCTAACAGACCAGCTTCATCACTGGTTGTGTCACCTTAGTCAAGTGAATCTCACTAAGCCTCAGTTTCTTCATTTGTAAGATGAGGAAAAGCGCACTCACCTCAGAGGGCCGAAGTGCAAATTAAATTAAACCCATTTAAAAGGCTGCTTTTGTTAAGACTCTTTTGGAGGCAAGGAACAGAAACCCAATGAAGCTGGACCACGAATCAGAAATCCGAGAGCAGGAAGTCAAGTACAGATAAAGCTTATTAAGCCTGGAGCTGCAGGAAATTTCTGGATGAGGCATGGACCTCTGCTTAGAGCTTTACCATTAATGTAATTCATCTGCACTACATGTCTGCTTCTCTCTGTACATCTGCCCCAGCTTCCTCATTCAACCAACCACCTTGAACCGTTCCCCCAGAATTTTAACAGGCACTTGACCTGGTTCATAATGCGGCACCCACCCACCTAAAGCATCCAGGTCTCACTGGACCTGTCAGCTCAGCTCCCCACAACTAACTGGCAACTCCCCCTCTGGATCTCTTATTTCACATTCCCAAGAGAGCAATCTGATTGGCCCATCTCATCTTCTCTAAAGCTTGGCCACACAACTCACATGTTGTGGGCTGGCCTTGGATTAGGTGCTGTATCCTAAGAAAAGGGTGGATGTCATACATAGTTAGTCCTTGCTTGATCATTTGGTAGGAGCTGTAAGCAGAGCCAATTCTCCCAGAAGGGGATGTAAAGACAGCCAGCAAGAAGTGAACATGGTAGGTGTTCAACAAATATTCATAATTATTAACGTAACATTATGCCACCTCTTACAGGAAGCCTTCCCAAAACTCTCAAGCTTCCCAAACTTTTTCACCCAGATCAGAACCCCTACTGCAGGAATCATCCAATTAAGAAATCAATGAAATTTCTTTATACAGGACAGACTTTTATGGCTTTCGAGGTATAAAGCACTGTGCTGGGCACCAGGAGGAAGGATACACAAATGAATGAGGCCTTTATCTTGGCCTCAAGGAGCTCTGAGGGTATTAAAAGGTAAAAGGCAACCTGAGCCATGAGAAAGCCACAGATAGGGAGCTCAGAGAAGGGCAAAACCCTCTCTGAAGGAAAAGGTTGTTTATCCATATGTATGCCTGTCTCCTGGATACCTCCCTTTAGATGTCCCAAAGGCACCTCGAACTAAATGTATTTAAAACTGATCTCATCTGCTCCCTCCCAAACCTGTCCTTCTCCTCAGATTCCCCATCTCAGCGAGGCAAGTTCATCCAACCCAGTTGCTCAAGTTTGAAACCTGAGCTACACCCGCTCACAATGTCAGCTGTTGCAGTTGCTAAAGTTGTCCCCAAACCTTTGGTGTGTGTTTGCCTTGCCCCAAAGGTCAGAACTAATAATAAACTCTGAGCATTGCTGCAGGATACGGAAATTAAAACCAGCCTGGAGACAGACAAGACCCGGAGTCCACCAGATTTGATTTCGGATTTGGCCTCTGATGTCAACGGGTATGATCCCTTTCAGGAAAGTGGGTCTACAAGAGCCTAAAACCTGTTCATGACATTTTCCCGGTAATTTGTGCCCCCAAATCAATATTCGCCCGCCCCTACTCCCACAGGAAAAGCTCTAAGCGTAAAACTATTCCTTGCAGAGCTATTTTTTTGATGGTAAAACAGTAGAAAGTAGTTTTAATATCCAGACAAGAGAAGAAGGCTTAAGTGAATTGTGGCACAGCTGTCTGATGGAACATTCTACAACCATTGCTGAGAGAAGATGGCTGTGGAGATTCTATAGCAACAGAGAAAAATTATTATGTATTATTAGGATACAGGGTTATGTGTACACTCTAGCTGAAACAATGTAAAAACTGCGTGGGCTCAAGCTCTGCTGATGGACATTTAAAATTTCTTCTGTTATTAATTTTTTAAAAGGCCTTAACTTTATGTCATGTATGAGTATCTCTGAGTTTGGAGTTTTTGGTTTTATTGTTTTTTCAGTCTTTTCCTTCCTTCCATCCATCAACCACCTTTAAAATGTGTCTTTTTTGTACCAGGCCCTCCACTAGGTGCTGGTGATTCAAAGGTGAATCACCCACAACTCTTTCTCCGGGATGTCAGGGCAGAAGAGGAAACAGATACAAAAATAAACAGTTTCAAAAATATATGGGCCAGTCTGTGTGGGCCCACTGGTGGACGTGCGCAGGCACGGTCACCCCCTGGCGGCCACTCGACTACCAGCTCTTGGGTGGCTCTGATCACTGCCTGGACAGAGGCTTCCACTCTCGGTGGCCAGGCCCAGCCTCGTTCTCCGAGAGCGTCCCAAGACTCCTCCCTCTCCCTCTTTCTGGGGCCCTCTATCCCCCAGCAGGCGTCTCAGCTCCGGCCAGACCCAGTCTCCTCCGACCCCGTTACTCTCACTGGAGCTCCTCCCTCCCGAAAGCCTCACTCCACCTCTGAGCTGCAAGATTACGTCATTGTCAACGGTTCGCATGCGCCCTCACGACTGGCCAATTGGCACAGCCCTGCCGCAGGCGGGGGCGTGGCTTCTGGCTGCGGGGTTCTCCCTTTTACTTTCCTGATTTTTTTTTTTTTTTTTAAAGTGGCGACACATTACTCTGTAAGAGACGCACGCTGGTAAACTCGTGGCTTTAGGAGAAAATGAAAGCCAAGAAAAGCTGCAGAGCTCAAGGCTCACGACCGCTTGCTCGCCATTGTCCCACTCACTTCCGAAATAGATAACGCCCCTTTCCGACTCCTTTGGCCTTCACACTCCAGAAGTCAGACCCGAAGCCCCGCCCCGTGTGCGTCTAGTCCCAAGATACCCAGCTGCGCTTGCGAGTGCGAGTACACTGGGGCGGGGCTGGCGGGAGGCTGATGCAATCGAGTCAGGCGGGCGGGGCACGTCGGATGAAAGTGGGTACAGGGGAGAGAAGAATTATTTCAGCAGGCTTAGTAACCCTATTCAAAGTGAAACTTTAGTATATAAGAAGTAGTTTATGCCTGGTTTGGAGAGCTCTTTGTCTATTAAAATGTTTAAATGTAACACCTGTAATCCCAGCACTTTGGGAGGCCAAGGTGGGAGGACAGCTTGAGTCCATGAGTTTCAGACCAGCCTGGCCAACATAGTGAGATCCCCCCACTCCCCCGCTGTCTGTTTTATTTTTTAAAAAATTGGCTGTGTGCAGTGGTGCGCCTGTAATCCCAGCACTTTGGGAGGCCAAGGCAGGCAGATCACGAAGTCAATAGATGGAGACCATCCTGGCCAACATGGTGAAACCCTGTCTCTACTAAAACTACAAAAATTAGCTCAGCGTGGTGGCGTGCGCCTGTAGTCCCAGCTTCTCAGGAGGCTGAGGCAGGAAAATCGCTTGGACCCAGGAGGCAGAGGTTGCAGTGAGCCGAGATCACCACTGCACTCCAGCCTGGCGACAGAGCGAGACTCCATCTCAAAAAAAAATATTATTTTAAATTTACATATCCTATTGGCTCAGCAATCCCATTTCCATATATATACATCCCAAGAATCCTAGAGAAGTGTATCAGGATCACCTAAGGGCTTGTTAAAACAGACTGTTATGCCCCGCCTACTATCAGATTCTGATTCAGTAGTGTCACAAAGGGGCCTGAAGAACTTGGGTTTCTAACAGCTTCCAGGGTAATGCTGAGGCAAACTGGTTCAAGACCACACTTTAAGAACCTTTGTCTAGAGGACAAAAAACTCCAAGGAGCCTTATGAACAATTGTAAGCCGTGCTGATTTGTTGGCAATAATGAAAAATTGAAAGTATTAGTGGGGGGGCAGGACATGGTTGATATGATATGACTTACCAGTTTAAAATGGGCTATATATAGGCCAGGCGCAATGGCTCTCTTTGTAATCCCAGCCCTTTGGGAGGCCGAGGCGCGTGGATCACCTAAGGTCAGGAGTTCAAGACCAACCTGGCCAACATGGTGAAACCTCGTCTCTACTAAAAATACAAAAATTAGCAGAGTGTAGTGGCACACACCTGTAATCCCAGCTACTCCAGAGCCTGAAGCAAGAGAATCGCTTGAACCCGGGAAGCGGAGATTGCAGTGAGCCGAGATCAGGCCACTGCACTACAGCCTGGGCAACAGAGTCAGACTTGATAAATTAAACATACATACATACATACATACATACATACATAAAATGGGCTATATATAAACTGACATGGAAAGATATCGAAGGTGATGATGATAGTAGTGGGGGTGGTGATGGTGATGATACTTAACGTTTATTGAGCACTTACACTGTACCAGGCACTGCGTGAAGCATTTTACATTTATTATCTCATTTTCTACATCAGTTCTCAGGAGTATGGGCTGTATCTAATTCACTGTATATTTTTAGTCCAGAACAGGGTCTGGCACGCAGGATCTTATCAGTAAATGTTTGTGGCCTCATGTGATCAGACCCAGTCCCACGAGTTCACAGTCCCAAGAGTTTAAGACTTCACAGGCCAAACAATATTTCAAAAAATTGCGAGAGATGGATAAAATATTGCAGAAGAAGGACACTAAAAACAAACTACTGCCTCCCATTACCATCATTTTCAGAGAGAAAAGACAATTATACATAATCCCCAAGTAAAGGACAAACTTTTTAATTTATCTTTAATATGAAAATTTTTAACATATGCAAAAGTAGAAAGAAGAGTGAATGAACTCCCTAGGACCTTTCACCCAGCTTCTCAATTATCAATTCATGGCCAAGCTTCTTACATCTCTAACTCCAGCACACATCGTATCCCAGATGACTTTGAAGCAAATCCCAGACACCATTTTCTCCATAAATATTTGAGTTCATGTGTTTAAAATACAAGGACTCTTTTATAATAATAACTATAATACCATAGAATATGTAAAAATTTAAGAATAATTTCCTAATATTATCAAACATCCAAGTATTTAAATTTCCCTGATTTATACGTAATATCTTTTGCAGTTTTTGCACAAATTAGCAAGTAAATAAGATAAAGCAGAGGCCTTTAAATAAAATATACACTACAGTGTCCTTTTTATTTTCATATTACTGCAGATTGGCAAAAACTATATCAGGCCTTTGCACAAGATGACAGACCAGTATTGGGAACTACTGGCATAACATCCATTCAAAAGTAGTGAGATATATATGTGTGTGTGTGTGTGTGTGTGTGTGCATGCACACACGCACACACGTGCATGTATATGTGTCTATATACATATAAACAAAATATATGTGTGTTTACACACACGCACACACACATGCACACATACAGCCTGACAGTTCTAGTGGGACACAAGGCTGAATAAGACAAATACAGTCCCTGTACTCCTGGGGCCAACATTCTAGTGAGAGAAACAGACAATAACCAAGTCAAGAAATAAATTAAGAATTTAATTTCAGGGTCATAATATGTACGATGAAAAAAATAAAGAAGAAGATAAGGCAATAGAAAGTGATGGAGACAGTACATTGGCAAAATGATGAAGTAGGCAGCTCCAAGCTCTTGTTCCCCTACAGAAACTGATAATCAAGCAGAAACTGACAGAACCAACTTTCTCAAAACTCTGAAAACAGAGAAAGGTTTACAAAAACCAAGAAAATGCTGAATAAAGAAAAAGGCAGTAACAGATGCCAGTGAGGTTGCAGAGAAAGGGAACACAGACACTTATGGTGGTGAGGAAAGAAACCCCTCTTCCTGTCTCTTGTCTCAAAGAAGGAGGAAGTAAAAGTTGAGACATAGCAGGCATGAGGTCAGTGGCCTGGAGGTTAAAGATTAATGCCCCCAACACCCTTAAGATCTCAGGCAATCTTAAGGGTGGGGGGCAATATGGAAAAACGCTCTCAGATTGTTCCCATTCAATCTTGCTCAAACCCCCACGCTTACTTCATGGATCACAACCCCCTCTCATGTACTTTGTAAAACTGTAAACCCAAGACCCTTTCACATGTAATATCTAGAGTTGTAAGCCTATATAAAGGCAGAGATTTCCACTGTTAGAGGGAGCTTGGCTGTTAGGCAATTATGCCACCTTGCTCCCGGCCGAATAAATCACCTCTTCCTTCCCAGCTCGGTGTTTGGAGAGGTCTGTTTCTCATGGCTGCTCCTACTACAGTGGGAATGTAAATTAGTTCAGCCACTGTGGAAAGCAGTTTGATTTCTCAAAGAACTTAAAACAGAGCTACCATTTGACTGAGCAATCCCATTACTGGAAATCCCATATACCCAAAGGAAAATAAACCATTCTACCAAAAAGACACGTGCATGTGTATGCTCATCACCGTGCTACTCACAATAGCAAAGATACAGAATCAACCTAGATGTCCATCAACAGTGGATTGGATACAGAAAATGTGATACGTACGCACTGTGGAATACTGTGCAGCAATAAAAAGAATGAAATCATGTCTTTTGCAACAATATGAATGCAGCTTGAGGTCATCATCTAAGCAAATTAACACAAGAACAGGGGAAGCAAATACCACATCCCACTTTATAAGTGGGAGCTAAACATTGCGTACACGTGGACATAAAGATGGGAACAATAGACACTGGGGGACTCTAAGGTGGGAGGGGGAGGAAGCCAGGGTTGAAAAACTGCTTACTGTATACTATGTTCACTACCTGGGTGATGAAATCATTTGTACACCAAACCTCAGTGACATGCAATTTACCCTTGTAACAAATTTGCATATGTACTTCTGAACCTAAAATAAAAGTTGAAAAAAAAAAAGAAAGATAAAGGCAGACTTTGAAATGATAAGAAGAGCTTTATGGCATTTTTACTTGCTCTTGCCCCGCCCCCTCTCCAGTGCAGTCATGGTCTTGAATAGGAAAGTCCACAGTCTCATGAGGGAAACTTGTCCCTGATTCTGGAGGAGACAGAGCAGACCTTATTTGCAAATTGTTGTGTATGTATGTGTCTAACCTGCCTGGGGCTAAAAGACTGACATAATGTATTCATCTGTGTTTCACCTCACTCAGGAACTCAAGGCTGGAGAATGGCAAGCTTCAAAATCAATGCAAGAAAAACTAGCAATGCGCAGATACTCAGGGGAAAGGATTATTATCAAAACATAAAATAGACCACCTAAGGACTGACAGCAAGAGCTGAGGAGAGCTTATTTTGGAAATTAGGACATTCAAAAGCAGCTACGTACATGGGGGGACTTAGAAAGCCATGTGCATACTCTACACAAGACACATTCTCAGAAAAAAAACCTGTGAAAACCCTTAACATTTCACCCGGGCTAGTCCAGTGCTTAGTACAAGCCTAGCTAGGTGCTAAAAAAAAAAAAAAAAATGCCCTTGAACAAAGTGATTCTGCGAAGATGGAGGGGGTAATTTTTGTTTGTTTGTTTGTTTTTTAGTTCCTGACATTCAAGGAAATCCTATCAAAACACTAGCTGAGCACAAACTGAAAAACAAAGATGTCAGTGACTACACACACACACAAATAGTCTTCCTAAAAATACTCTGGGAAAGTCACTAAACAAATGGACTACTATAGTCTTCACATAAATTAAATAAACAGTGAATTCAGATGAAAAGGAGAATTTAATATATACCATTAACATTTTATGGTATTTAAACAGGTAGCTTTCAACAAAAAATATCACGAAGCTTACAAAGAAATAGGAAATTATGGCCCATTTACAGAAACAAACTAAATTGACAGAAACTATTCCTGAGGAAGTTCAGATGTCAAATTTAATGGACATACACTTTAAAACAATTGACTTAAATATGCTCACAGAACTAAAGGAAAACATGAACAAATAACTAAAGGAAATCAGGAATGTGATGTATGAGCAAAATTAGAATATCAATTTACAAGACAGAAAGCATAAAAAAGAACCAAACAAAAATTTTGGAGCTGAAAAGTACAATGATTGAAATGAAAAATTACTAGAGTTATTGAACAGCAAGATCTAAGAAGGCACAGTAAAGAATCAGTGGCAACTTGAGGATAGGACAATAGAAATTATCAAGTCTGAGGAGTAGAAAAGAAAAAGAATTGGCTGGGTGCAGTGGCTTATGCCTGTAATCCCAGGACTTTGGGAGGCCAGATGTGGGTGGATCGCTTGAGGTCAGGAGTTCAAGACCAGCCTGGCCAACATGGCAAAATCCTGTCTCTACTAAAAATAAAAAAACTAGTCGGGCATAGTGGCGGGCACCTGTAATCTCAGCTACTCAGGAGGTGAGGCAGGAGAATCATTTGAACCCCAGGAGGTGGAGGTTGTAGTGAGCCAAGATCATGCCACTGCACTCCAGCCTGGGTAACAGAGCAAGACTCTCTCTTAAAAAAAAAAAAAGAGAGAGAGATCCAAGATGGCCGATTAGCAGCAGCTCAGGATTGTAGCTCCCACTGAAAGCGCAGAGAGTGAGTGGACGCCACATTTTCAGATGAATTTTCATAGCCCACGGACCAAGAGATTCTTGGCGGAGGAGCCCCACGGGTCGCCCAGCGCGACCCTTTTGGAGGGCGTGGCCGTTTTGCAGGCACCCTGACGCGGCGGTTCTCAGTCCGGAGTATACGGGACTGAGTGCCCTTTGGTTGGCGTTGGAGCTCCGGGAAAGCAAGTCTCCCATTCAGCTGATTAAAAAGCGGACTGAAGTGGGGGAACCAGACCAGGAGATTCCCGGGCAGAGAGGGCCGCGGATCTTAACGCCGCTGTTTCAGCCGGCGTAGTGGGTCGCCGCAGGGGAAGGCTGGTACCCACCTCCACAAAAAAATAAAAATAAAAACAGCAGTTCGAACTGCTGAAGATTGAGAGTTTCACAGCAAGTACAGCTAAACCCAGGAAGGTCCAGCTCTGTGGGGGAGGGGCATCCGCCGAAGGAAAATTAAGAAATAGAAAAAACTTTATCACTAACAAGCTGGACGTCCACTCAGAGACCTAATCTAAAAGTCAGCAATTACACAGACGACAGGTGGATAAATCCACAAAGATGGGAAGAAACCAGCGCAGAAAGGCTGAAAACACCCGAAATCAGAATGCCTCTCCTCCTACAGAGGATTGCAGTGCCTCATCACCAATTGAACAAGGCCTGATAGAAAATGAATGTGAGGAATCAACAGAATCAGGCTTCAGAAGGTGGATAATGAGAAACTTCTGTGAGCTAAAAGAACATGTTCTAGCCCAATGCAAGGAAACTAAGAACCTCGAAAAAGGTTTCACGAAATGTTCATGAGAATGGACAATTTAAAGAGGAATATAAGTGAATTAATGGAGCTGAAAAACACAATACGAGAACTTCGAGAAGTATGCACAAGTTTTAACAGTCGAATTAATCAAGCAGAAGAAAGGATCTCAGAGGTCGAAGACCAACTTAACGAAATAAACGAGAAGACAAGATTAGAGAAAAAAGGGTAAAAAGGAATGAGCAAAGTGTCAAGAAATATGGGACTATGTGAAAAGACCTAATTACGTTTGATAGGTGTACCTGAATGTGACGAAGAGAATGAATCCAAGCTGGAAAATATTTTTCAGGATATTATCCAGGAAAACTTTCCTAACCTAGCAAGGCAAAACAATACTCAACTCCAGGTAATACAGAGAACACCACAAAGATATTCCTCAAAAAGAGCAACCCCATGGCACATAATCATTAGATTCATCAGGGTTAAAACGAAGGAGAAAATACTACGGGCGGCCAAGAGAGAAAGGTCAGGTTACCACACAAGGGGAAGCCTATCACACTCACAGCTGATCTCTCAGCAGAAACCCTACAAGCCAGAAGAGAGTGGGGGCCAATATTCAACATCCTTAAAGAAAAGAACTTTCAACCCAGAATTTCATATCCAGCCAAACTAAGTTTCATAAGTGAAGGAAAAATAAAATTTTTTGCAAACAAGCAAGTACTCAGAGATTTCATTACCACCAGGCCTGCTTTACAAGAGCTTCTGAAGGAGGCACTATGTATAGAGGGGAACAACCAGTATCAGCCACTTCAAAGGACTCATCAGTAAGCTGCATCCAGATCCATCTTACATGCAAGGATATACAGAGACTCAAAACAAAGGGATGGAGGAAGATTTGCCAACCAAATGGAGAGCAAAAAAAAAAAAAAAAGCAGGATTTGCAATTCTCATCTCTGATAAAATAGACTTTAAAGTAATAGAAACCGAAAGAGATAAGAAGGACATTGTATAATGGTAGAGGGCTCAATGTAACGGGAAGAGCTAACGACCCTAAGTCTATGCGCACCCAATATAGGAGCACCCAGATATTATACGGCAACTTCTTGGTGACTTATAAAGAGACCTGGACTCCCACACAATAATAGTGGGAGACTTTAACATTACATTGTCAATACTGGACAAATTAATGAGATAAGAAGGTTAAGAAGGATACCCGGGACTTGAACTTAAACCTCAAATAAGTAAACTTAATAAACATTTACAGAACTCTCTCTCCAAATCCACAAAATATACATTTTTTTTCAGTAACACATCACATTTATTCTAAAAGTGACCACATGGTGGGAGTAAATCACTCCCCTAGCAATTGCATAGCATTTCGTAGGTTAAATGAAATATTGGTTGGCTGTTTGTTTGTTATTTTCCTCCCTTATTCCTTCCTATCTCCATTGTATAACACAATTATTAGTATAAAAAAAGCTTTTAATATCCATTTGTAGACTGCATTCTAGCCTGGGCAGTGTAGCAAGATTCCTGTTCTCTCTCCCCTTTTTTTTTTTCTCTTCTTCTTTTTCTCTTTATTTCATTTTTTTCTTCCTTCTTTCTCTTTTCTCTTTTTCTAAAAAAAAAGAAAAAAGAAAGAAAGGAGAAAGAATTAATAAAAGTGAACACAGCTTAAGGGACGCATAGGACACCATAAGCTAACCTACATACATATTATTTGAGTCTAAGAAGAGAAGAGAGAACAAAATAATATTTGAAAAAATAATGGCCAAGGATGTCTCAAATGTGAAGGAAAATAAGAATCTACAAATCCAAGAAGGTGTATAAGCTCCAAGCAGCATACTCTCAAAGAGGCACACACTGAGACACATTAGAGTCAAACTGTTAAATACAAAGAGAATCTTGAAAGCAGTAAGAGAAGTGACTCATTACATATGATCCTTGATACAATTGACAGTTGATGTCTCACCAGAAATCATGAGGGCCAAAACACACTAAGATGATATACTTTAATGCTGAAAGAAAAAAGCTATTAGCCAAGAATTATCTATCCAGCTGCAGCAGGCAGGAAGGAGTGAGGCCTGAAAGCCCTGCTTGCTTTCTCAGCTGGAGATTTGCAGCCAGGGGCAGATCTCAGCCTGCACACTAAAGGCCTGGATATAAATTTAGCTCTGTTAGCTGTTGGAGGAACATGGGGAGGTGAGACTGGCCTTGTGGGGGGGAGCTGGGTGAGGCCTGTCACTGTTGGCTTTTCCCCACTTCCCTGGCAACCTGTATGAAGGAGCAGAGGTAGCCATAATCCCCCTTGGGACAGAACTCCATTGGCCTGAGAACCACGCCCCACCTCCATCCCTCACAGTGGCCACAGCAAGTCCTGCCCAAGGAGAGTCTGAGCTCAGACATGCCTAACCCTGCCCCCCACCTGATATCTTCTCTGCAAACTCTGATAGCTGAAGACAAAACACATAAAAACTCATGGGTGCTCTATGGCCCTGCCCATCAGCTGAGAAACCTAAATACTTATCCAGGTGATCTTAAGGCAAGCTTGTACTCCCCTATACTACCACAGCTGATGCTTTTCTTGAAAGCACCATCTCCTGGCTGAAGACCAATCAACTCAAGCCATTACAGCAATTCATAACAGAACAACCCTGCTACTATGGAAGGAGAAAACAATAGCTAATTCCACTGCCTGTAACAGTCTGACTAACTAGAGGTCCAGAATATCTGTCCACATGACAACTTCATGGCTAGCATAAACAGCATTTGAGAAAACCAGCATACTAAACAAAACTACAACCAAGGACTCTCACTGAGTCCACTTCACTACCCTGGTACCTCCACTACAGCAGGTGCTGGTATTCATGGCTAAGAGACCTGAAAGATGGATCACATCGCAGGACTCTGCAGACACTCTTGAGTACCAGCCCCAGAACCCAGTAGAAGAAGAGCAAACAACCACTGCACTCTCACTCTTCAGGAAGCCCCATCCCTAGGAGAAGCAGGACAGCACCCCATTGAGGGATCACACCATGGGACTAAAGAATCCCAACAGTAGCCCTTGAGTCACCAATTCTCCCTCTGACATAGTCTACCAAAATGTGAAGAAATCCAGAAAAACAATTCTGGTAATGTGAAAAAACAAGGCTCTATAGTACATCCAAAAGATCACACTGGCTCACAAGCAATAGATCCAAACCAAGAAAATTTTCTAAATTGCCAGAAAAAATAATTCAGAAGGTTGATTATTAAGCTGCTAGAAGGCACCAGAGAAAAGTGAAAATGGACTTAAGGAAATTAATAACATAATAGGGATATGGATGGAAAATCTCCATACAAGTAGCATAAATAATAAACAACCACAACTTCTCGGAAATGAAAGACACATGCAATGAAATGAAGAATACACTGAAAAGCTTCAACAATATAACAGAACAAGTAGAAGAAATAATTTTAAGCTCAAAGACTTTTGAATTAACCCAATCCAACAAAGACAAAGAAAAAAATAATTCAAAAAAGAACAAAGCCTCCAAAAAGTTTGAAATTATGTTAAAAAACCAGACCTAAGAACACTTGATTATGTGTTCCTGAGGAAGAAGAGAAATCTAAAATTCGGAAATCTTATTTCAGGGAATAATTAAGAAAAACTTCCCCTGACCTTGCTAGGATCTAGACATCCAAATACAAGAGGCTTAAAGAACACCTGGGAAATTCATCATAAAGAGATCATCACCTAGATACACTGTCATCAGGTTATCTAAAATCAAGATGAAGAAAAGAATCTTAAGAGCTGTGAGGCAAAAGCATCAGGTAACCAATAAAGGAAAACCTATCAGATTAACAGTAGGGTTAACCTATAAGCTAGAAGGGATTGAGGGTCCTATTTTTAGCCTCCTTAAACAAAATCATTATCAGCCAAGAATTTAGTATCCAGTGAAACTAAGCTTTATAAATGAAGGACATTTAACATCTTTTTCAGACAAACAGATGCTGAGGGCATTTGCCACTACCAAGCCAGCACTGTAAGAATTGCTATAAAGAGTTTTAAATCTTGAAACCAAACCTCGAAATACACCGAAAATAAAACCTCCTTAAAGCCTAAATCTCACAGGGCCTATAGAACAATAACACAATGGAAAAACAAACAAGATATTCAGGCAACAAGGAACATGATGAATAGAATAGTATCTCACATCTCATTACTAACATTGAATGGAAATGGCCTAAATGCTCCACTTAAAAGATACAGAATGGCAAAATGGGTAAGAATTCACCAATCAAGTACCTGCTGTCTTCAAGAGACTCACCTAACACATAAGGATTCACATAAACTTAAGGTAAAGGAGTGGAAAAAGATATTCCATGCAAAAGAACACCAAAAGCTAGCAGGAGTAGCTGTTCTTCCATCAGACAAAAGAGACTCTGAAGCAAGGAAAGTTAAAAAAAGAACAAAGAGGGACATACATAATGATATACCATCACCTATATCTGGCA
>JAZHEH010002946.1:0-13643 GCA_036589455.1 Ateles fusciceps
GGAGCCCCCTGTGGCTGTGTGTCAGGAATGGGTCTCAGGCCCCTCTTCACCAGGATGTGCACAGGATAGTCTCTGGGGTCCGGGAACCGCGGAAGGTGGTCCAGGAGGAAGAAACCTCAGGCAGAAGGAGTGCCCGGGGAGGAGCATGGAATCCTAGTCTCAGGCCTTCACCGATGGTGTACAGGTGAGTCTCCCCCAAATGTGGTGCCCTGGTCATCTCCAGGACACCTCTGCCTGTGTGCCCGTGGGCTGCTCTCTCACCTGAGGCTCCTAGTGGTGGACAAAAGAACAGTGCAGTTTTAGGGGCTGCCTGGGGGTGAGTGATACTCTGTAACTGCTGTGTGTCTGTGTGTGTGGAAGGGGTGTTGTTTGTGTGTGTTTGCCTGTATATCTCTCTCTGGTTTCTCTCTCCCTTCGTTCCTGCTCCCTCTTTCTCACTCTGTGCATCTGTGTGTGCCTATGTGCATTTGTGTGCATGTGTGTGTGTTGGGACGGGAGTGTCCTGTGCACCGGAGGGTGGTTTCTTGCACGACAGCCTCTTTTGCTGAGCCTCTCCCAGCGTCTCTCCCTGTGTTGGGTGGCCGGTCGTAAATCATTTCCCCAATGGTTCCAGCTGGCGTTTGTGATGGCCTAGAAAACGTGGGGGAGGGGAGCTGCATCGGATCAGCATGGGTTTCAATCACCTTCCCATCCTGAGCGGCCTCTTTTCTGGACCATGATGCTCACATCCCCCCAGCCAAGGACAATAGCCTTACCACAGCTCACTGTCCACCTGTAGGAGGGCTGCCCCTCAACCTCAAAGAAGATGCTTCTCACTTCTCTCGCCTTTACCCTCATTGAGAAATCTAGCCACAGCTCGACACAGGGCTGGAACAGGGGAGCCAGGAACAGGAGGTGGCAAGAATCTTTGTCACTCCAATGCTGGCCATTGAGGCCAAGTCAACCATTTGGCACACACACCCCCAGATGCACGTGGAGGTGGCATTGTGCTGTATTTGGCCTGGACTCTGGCCTAGGCTCTGTCCTCCCTCTTTTATTGTCTGACCCGTGTCTGAAAACCCTAGAAGCTTCTTGGTCTGGCTCAGTGACTTCAACAAAGAACACTGCCCAGTCCACAAGAAAGAAACTTTGTGGGGGATGTGTTTCATGTTAGTTTCCCCCCTCCAAACCCGTTTCTGGATGATTTGGCAGGTGCAATGATTGTTGAGCTCTGGGCTTCCATCCCAGTTTGGGACGGTGACACTCTCTCAGTCTGCATGTCCCACTCGATGGCTGCCTGTCTGGCCTTTGCCATCTCCACAAGGCAGTGTTGCAATTCACCTGCCCTTTCTCTCTCATTCTTGAGGGCCTTCTGGCTCCTCTGCTCCTGTGCAAAGTGCCTTCAAGCACTGAATCTTTTTTCTGCTATGGATGCCAGGGAGTGAGTCAAAGGGATTGGGTTTCACTGGGTGCAAAGGAGGTTGACTCAGGCATACCTGCTGGATGTTGGGGTGGTGCACCACACCTTGGGGCCCATGAGGTCTTTCTTAGCCCCAGCAAGGTCCTTCCCACCCCTCTCCATTGTAATTCCATTCCCGCTTACCGAGGTGGGACCCAAAATGGGATCCGAGGAAGAGTCCGGACAGCCTATCGGCACCCAGAATCTCCACTTCTGCTGGGAGCCGAAGCAGAAGACCACTTGCTCATGGAGGTCCTGAGGACACGATTCCTATTCGTTTGACCCTGGCATGGTCTGGCACACGCCCCTTTCCCAAGCCTCCCCAAACCCACCGCATTCCCCACCCCAGCCACCTCTGCCACAGCCATTTCTTAAACCAGCCGCATCCTGACTTCCAGGAGCTAAGCGGGAGTCATGTTGGCCTCACTGGTGCACACGCGTGGAGCATGAGCAGCTCCTAGTGTCATAGTGGCTTTCACCGTTGCTCCCGTGATGGGTTCCTGAGACTTCACAAAGGAGGAGACCCTTGTGGCAGTGTGTCAGGAATGGTGCTCAGGACCCTCCTCACCAGGTTGTCCACAAGAGAGTCTCTGGATAGGATTGTCTCCAGAGTCCAGGATTCATGGAAGTTGGGCCAGGAGGAAGACATCCCAGTCGAAGTAGCCCCTGGAGGAGCAGCACAGAATCCCAGTCTCAGGCCTTCACCAACAGTGTACAGGAGAGTCTCCCCAAATGTCGTGCCCAGGTCATCTCCAGGACACCTCTGCCTGTGTGCCCATGGGCTGCTCTCTCACCCGAGGGTCTTAGTGGTGGACAACAGAAACCTGCAGCTTGAGGGGCTGCCTGGGAATGAGTGATACTCTGCCACTGCTGTGTGTCTGTGTGTATGGAAGGGGTATTGTTTGTGTGTGTGCACTTGTATGTCTCTCTCTGATTTCCTCTCTCTATTCTTTCCCATTCCCTCTCTTTCTCACTGTCTTCCTCTGTGTGTGTGCATGTGTGTGTGTTGGGACACATGTGCCCTGTGTGCTGGATGGTTGTTTCTTGCACGATGGCCTCTCTTTTGCTGAGCCTTTCCCCGTGTCTCTGCCTGGGTCGCGTGACTGGTCGTCAGTCATTTCCCTGGTGGATAGAGCTAGGGTTTGTGAAGGCCTGGGCAATGTGGGGGAGGGAGCTGTTTTGGACCAGCATAGGTTTCAGTCACCTCTCTATCCTGAGTGGCCTCTTTCTTAATACCAAGATGATCACACACTCCAGCTATGGACAAAAGCCTCACCAGAGCTCACTTTCCATTTGCAGGAGGGCTGTCCACTGACCTCCAAGAAGATGGTTCTCACTTTTTCTCACCTTTGCCCTCATTGAGAAATCTAGCCACAGCTCGACACAGGGGCAGACCACTGTGCCATGGATGGGATGTGGCAAGCATCTCTCACTCCAACACTGGTCTTTCTGGCTAAGTCAACCGTTTGGCACTCCACCAACCCTGATGCCTGTGGAGGTGGCATTGCGCTGTATGTGGCCTGGAATCTGCCCTAGGCTCCACCCTTCTTCTTTCTCTGAAGGGGCTTCTTGGTCTGGCTCAGTGTTGTCAGCAAAGAACACTCCAAGTCCAGCAGGTGGAAATTTGGAGGGGATGCATTTCAGGTCTCTTTCCCCCTCCAAATCTGTTTCTGGATGATTGGGCAGGTGCGATGATAGTAAAGCTCTGGGCTTCCATCCCCATGTGGGACAGAGATGCTCTCTCAGTCTCCATGTCCCACTCAATGGCTGCCTGGTTGGCCTTTGCCTGCTCCACAAGGCAGTGTTGCAATTCACCTGCCTTTCCTCTCTCAATCTTGACGGCCAACTGGCTCTCTGGTTCCTGGGCAGTGTCTTCAAGCACTGAATCTTTTAACTGCTACAGATGAGCGAGCTAAAGGTATTTGGTTTCGCTGGGTGTAGGGGAGGGTGCATCAGGGGTACCTGCCTGGTGACAGGGTGGGACCCCACGCCTTGTGGCCCTTGGGATCTTTCTTAGCTCCAGCAAGAGCCTTCCTGTCTCTCTCCATTGTAATCCCATTCCAGTTTACCCAGGTGAGATACAAACTGGTATCCTAGGTGGAGTATGGAGAGCCCTTCAGGCGCCCTTAGTCTCCTCTTCTGATGGGAGCTGAAGCAAAAGACCACTCGCTGGTGGAGGCCCTGAGAACACGAATCCTATGGGTTTTACCCTGGCTTGGTCTCGTGCATGCACCTTTCCCAGGTCTCCCCCAAATCCACCACTTTCGCCACCTCTTTCTCTGCCGCCACCTCCACTGCAGCCATTTCTTAAAGGGGCTGCAGACTGACTTCCCAGAGCCAGTTGGGAGTCGAGTCAGCCACACCACTGCACTTCCACGAAGCACGAGCCACTCCTCGGGTCATACTGACATTCACCCTTGCCCCGGTGATGGGTTCCTTAGATGTATCAAAGGAGGAACCCCCTGTGGCAGTGTGTCAAGAATTGTGCTCAGGCCCCTCCTTGCCAGGACATCCACAGGATAGTCTCTGGATGCTAGGATTTGCCATAAGTGGGTCAGGAGGAAGAAACCTCAGGCAGAGGGAGCACCAGGGGGAGCATCGCGGAATCCCAGTCTCGGGTCTCTGCCAATAGTGTACAGGTGAATCTCTCAAATTGTCCTGCCCTGGTCATTTCCAGGACACTTCTGCCTGGATGCCTGTGGGTTGCTCTCACACCCTAGGGTCCTAGTGGAGGACAAAAGAATGCTGTACCTCCAGTAGCTTCCTGGGGGTGAGTGATTCTGTGCCACTGCCGTGTGTCTCTGTGTGGAAAAGGTGTTGTTTGTGTGTGTTCACCTGTATGTGTCTCTCTGCTTTCTCTCTCTCTTCTTTCCCACTCCCTCTCTTTCTGACTTGCGTGTGTGTGTGTGTGTGTGTGTGTGTGTGTGTTGGGACGTGTGTGCCCTGTGAGCAGAAGGGTGGTTCCTTGCACTACAGCATCTCCTTTGCTGAGCCTCTCCCTTAGTCTCTGCCTCTGTGGCATGGCCGGTGGCTGCCCACCAACCTCAAAGAAGATGGTTCTCAATTATCTCACCTTTGCCGTCACTGAGAAATCTAGCCACAGCTCGACACAGGGCCGGAGAAGGGTGCCAAGAATGGATATGGCAAGCATCTTTGTCACTCCAACGCTGGCCTTTCTAGCCAAGTGAACCGTTTGGCAATACCCCAACCAGGATGCCTGTGGAGATGGCATTGTGCTGTATTTGGTCTGGACTCTGGCCTAGGCTCTGTCCTCCCTCTTTCTATGTATAGGCTTCTTGGTCTGGCTCAGTGTCTTCAGCAAAGAACACACCCCAGTCCAGCAGAGGGAAACTTCATTGGGATGCATTTGATGGCCTTTTCCCCCTCCAAACCTGTTTCTGAATGATTGGGCAGGTACAATGATTGTGGACCTCTTGGCTTCCAGCCCCGTGTGGGACAGGGACACTCTCTTGGTCTCCATGTGCCAGTAGATGGCTGCCTGGCTGGTCTTTGCCCTCCCCACAAGATGGTGTTGCAATTCACCTTCCCCTCAGCTCTCACACTTGAGGGCCATTCAGCTCCTCTGCTCCAGGGGGAAAGTGCCTTCAACACTGAATCGTTTGCCTGCCACGTATGCCAAGGAGTAAGCCAAAGGGATTGGATTTTGTTGGGTGCAGGGGGAGGTTGCGTCCGAGCTACCTGCCGAGTGGCGAGTTGGTGACACCATGCCTTGGAGCCTATGGGATCTTTTTGAGCCCCAGTGATGTCCTTTCTGCTTCTCTCCATTGTAATCCCATTCCCACTTACCCAGGGGGGGATCTAAATGGGGTCAGAAGAGGAGTCCTGAGAGCTCATCTGGCGTGGTGAATCTCCAGTTCCACTGGGCACTGAAGCAGAAGACCACTCGATTCTGGAGGCCCTGAGGACACGTGTCCTATGGGTTTGATCCTGGCTTGGTCTCATGCACGCCCCTTTCCCAGGCCTCCCCCATACCCGCTGCTTTTGCCATCTCTTTCTCTGCCGCCACCTCCCCCACAGCCATTTCTTAAATAGGCCACAGCCTGACTATTTGCAGCCAAGTGGGAGTCGAGTCTGCCTCGACAGTGTGCATGCACTAAAGATGAGCCCCTCCTCGGGTCATAGTGACATTCACCATTGCCCTAGTGATGGGTTCCTCAGATGTCACAAAGGCAGAGGCCCCTGTGGCAGTGTGTCAGGAATGGGGCTCAGGCCCCTCCTCACCAGGACATCCACAGGATAGTCTCTGAACAGAACAGTCTCCGGAGGCCAGGATTCATGGAAGGTGGGCCAGGAGGAAGAAACCTCAGATGGAGGGAGCACCAGGGGGAGCAGCACGGAATCCCAATCTCAGTCCTGCACTGAGGGTGTACATGAGAGCCTCCGCATATATGTTGCTCTGATCATCTCCAGGACACCTCTGACTGTGTGCTCATGCGATACTCTCTCAGCCTAGGGTCCTTGTGGTGGACAACAGAACACTGCAGCTTAAGGGGCTGCCTGGGGGTGAGTGATACTCTGCCACTGCTGTGTGTCTGTGTGTATGGAAGAGGTGTTGTTTGTGTTTGTGTGCCTGTATGTCTCTCTGGTGTCTCTCTCTCTTCTTTCCTGCTGTCTCTCTTTCTCACTCTCTGTGTCTGTGTGTTCCTGTGTGCATGTGTGCTTGTGTGTGTGTGTGTGTTGGGGACGCGTTTGCCCTGTCTGCTGGAGGGCAGTTTCTTGAACGACGGCCTCTCTTTTGCTGAGCCTCTTCCCTCGTCTCTGCCTGGGTCGCGTGGTCAGTTGTCAGCCATTTCCTCGGCAGTTCCACCTGGCATTTGTGAAGGCCTGTGGCAATGTGGGGGAGGGGAGGTGCATCGGATCAGCCTTGGTTTTAGTCACCTTCCTACCCTGAGAGGCCTCTTTCAAACCACGAAGGTGATCACACCCCCAGCCATGGACAAAAAGCCTCACCACAGCTCACTGTTTACCTGCAGGAAGGCTGCCCACTGACCTCAAAGAAGATGGTTCTGATTTCTCTGGCATTTGCCCTCATTTGAGAAACCTAGCAACAGTTTAACACAGGGTCAGAACACGGCGCCAAGAATGGGATGTGGCAAGTATCTCTGTTACTCCATTGCTGGCCTTTCTGGCCATCTAAACCATTTGGCACTCCTGCAACCCAGATGCCTATACTGGTGGGGTTGTGCTGTATTTGGCCTGGAATCTGCCCTAGGCTCCATCCTCCATCTTTCTCTTTAGAGGCTCCTTGGTCTGGCTTAGTGTCGTCAACAGAGAACACTCCGCAGTCCAGCAGGGGAAACTTGGTAGGGATGTGTTTCATGTCAGTTTCCCCCTCCAAACCTGTTTCTGGATGATTGGGGAGTTGTGTTGATCCTGGAGCTCTGGGCTTCAATCCCCGTTTAGGACAGGGATGTTCTTGGTCTCCACGTCCCACTGGATGGCTGCCTGGGCATCCTTTGCCCTCTCCTGAAGGCAATTTTGCAATTCACCTGCCCTTCCTCTCATTCTTGAGGGCTACCCGGCTCCTCTGCTCCTGGGGAAATAGCCTTCAAGAACTGAATCTTTTGGCTGCCTCGGATGCCAGGGAGGAAGCCATAGGGATTGGGTTTCCCTGGGTGCAGGGGAGTTTGGTTCAGGAGTACCTGCCGGGTGGCGGGGTGGGGCACCACGCCTTGGGGCCCTTGGGATCTTTCTGAGCTCCAGTGAGTGCCTTCCCAACTCTCTCCATAGTAATCTCATTTCCGCTTACCCAGATATGATTCTGATTGGTATCATAGGTGGAGTCCAGAGGGCCCATCCAGCGCCCTGCATATCCTCGTCTGCTGGGAGCTGAAGCAGAAGACTGCTGACTCGTGGAGGCCCTGAGAACATGAGTCCTATGGGTTTGACCCTGGCTTGGTCTCATGCACGGCCCATTCCCAGGCTTCCCCAAACCCGCTGCTTTTGTCAGCAATTTCTCTGCTGCCAGCTCCATCGCAGTCATATCTTAAAAGGGATGCAGCCTGACTTCTGGGAGCCAGGCGTGAGTCAAGTCGGCCATGCCTGTGTGCATGCAAGAAGCACTAGCCTCTCCTCAGGTCATAGAGACATTCACCATTGCCCTGGTGATGGGTTCCTGATATGTTGTAAAGGAGAAGCCCCTTGAGCAGTGTGTCAGGAATGATACTCAGGCCCCTCCTCACCAGGAAATTCACAGGATAGTCTCCAGAGGCCAGCATTGGCTGGAGGTGGGCCAGGAGGAAGAAACTTTAGGCAGAAGGAGCACAGGGGGGATCAGTGCAGAATCCCTGTCTCAGGTCTCCACCGATGGTGTACAAGTGAGTCTCCCCAGTTGTCATGCCCTGGTCATCTCCAGGACACCTCTCCCTGTGTGCCTGTGGGCTGCTGTCTCACCCGAGTGTCCTAGTGGTGGACAACAGATCCATGTAGCTTCAGGTGCTGCCTGGGTGTGAGTGATACCATGCCACTTCTGTGTGTCTGTGTGTGTGGAAGGGGTGTTTTTGTGTATGTATGCGTCTGTCTGTCTCTCTGGTTTCTCTCTCTCTTCTTTCCTACTCCTTCTCTTTCTGACTCACTGCATCTGTGTGTGTGTGTGCATGTGCTTGTGTGTGTGTGTGTGTGTGTGTGTGAAATGTTTGTGCCCTGTTCACCGGAGGGTGGATTCTTGCATGACAGCCTCTCTTTTGCTGAGCCTCTCCATTCATCATTTCCTGTGTCGCCTGGACGGTCATCAGTCATTTCCCTGGTGGTTCCTGCTGGCGTTTGTGAAGGCCTGGGAAATGTGAGGAGGGGAGCTGCGTTGGGAAAGCATGGGTTTCAGTCACTTCCCAATCCTGAGCGGTCTCTTTCTTAGGACCAAGATGAACACACACACACCCATGGACAAAAGCCTCACCACAGCTCACTGTCCACCTGTAGCACAGTTGCCCACTAACATCTAAGAAGATGGTTCTCACTTCTCTGACCTTTGTGCTTACTGAGAAATATAGCCACAGCTAGACACAAGACTAGAACAGGGTGCCCAGAAAGTTATCTGGCAAGCATCTCTGCCATCCCAACGCTTGCCTTTCTGGCCAAGTCATCCGTTTTGCACTCCCCACACGCCCGGATGCCTGTGTAGGTGGCATTGTGCTTTATTTTTGGGCTCTCCCCTAGGCTCTGTTCTCCCTCTTTCTCTGTAGAGGCTTCTTGGTCCACCTCAATGTCTTCAACAAAGAACACTCCATAGTCCAGCAGGAGGAAACTTCATGGGGATGCGTTTCATGGCCATTTCCCCCTCCAAACATGTTTCTGGATGATTGGGCAGGTGCTATGATCATGGAGCTCTGAGCTTCAATCATCGTGTGGGAATGGGACACTCTCTTGGTCTCCATGTGCCACTGGATGGCTACCTGGCTGGCTTTGCCCTCTGCACAAGGCGGTGTTGCAATTCACCTGCCCTTCTTCTCTCATTCTTGAGGGCCAACCGGCTCCTTTGCTCCTGGGGAACGTGCATTCAATCACTGAATATTTTGGCTGACACGCTTTCTGAAGAATTTAAAACCAGACAATTCCAGGAAAGCCCCGGCCTATAGGGAAAACAATAAAGACTTGGTTTGAAACTCAGGAAACATATCTTAGAAACTGCTTTACTGTGTGTCAGTTCAACTTAAATAGTTGAACCTATGTTTTCATTCAGCACCTTAGAAACACACTTCGGGTATAATATAGAAAGGGACATTTCAGACGGAATGGAGGCCTATGGTGAAAATACAAATATCTCAAAATAAAAACTAAAAGGAAGCTATATGTGAAACTGATTTGCAATGTGTGCATTCACCTTCCAGAGTTAAAATGATGTTAATATTCATCAGCTTAGAAACACTTTTAGTGGAGATTTTAAAAACAGATATTTCCAATGAAACCCTGGCCTATGGGAAAAACCAGAAAAAATGGCTATGAAACCCAGAGGAAAGATATCTTTGAAACTGCTTTGCTGTGTGTCCATTCAACTCAGAGAAGTGAAACTATCTTTTGATTCACCAGTTTAGAAACACACTTCGTGTAGAATCTAGAAACGGACATTTAAGACTGAATGGAGGCCTGTGGTGAAAAGAAAATTATCTCACAATAAAAACTAAAAGGAATCTATTTTTGAGACTGCTTTGCAATGTGTGCATTCACCTTCCAGAGTTTAACTGATGTTTGTATTCATTCAGCTTAGAAACACTCTGTGTTGATTTTAAAAACAGATATTCCAAAGAAAACACTGGCCTATGGGAAAAACCAGAATGACTGGCTTTGAAACCAAGAAGGAAGATATCATTGAAACTGCTTTGCTCTGTGTCCGTTCAACTCAGAGAGTAGTACCAATGTTTAATTCAGCAGTTTAGAAACACACTTCGTGTAGGATCTAGAAAGGGACATTTCAGACTGAATGGAGGCCTATGGTGAAAAGAAAAATATCTCAAAATAAAAACTAAAAGGACGCTATTTGTGAAACTTCTTTGCAATGTATGCATTGACCTTTCTGAGTTTAACTGATGTTTGCATTCAGCAGCATAGAAACACTCTTTGTGTCGAATTCTAAATACAGATATCTCCAATGAAACCCCAGCCTTTTGGAGAAACCAGAAATACTGGCTTTGAAACACAGAGGAATGATATCTTAGAAACCGCTTTCTATGTCTCTGTTTTACTGAGAGAGTTGAACCTATGTTTTGATTCAGCTACTTAGAAACACACTTCGTGTAGAATCTAGAAAGGGACATTTCAGACTGAATGGAGGCCTATGGTGAAAAGATAAATATCTCACAATAAAAATTAAAAAGATTCTACTTGTGAAACTGCTTTGCAATGTGTGCATTCACCTTCCAGTGTTTAACTGTTGTTAGTATTCAGCAGCCTAGAAACCCTCTTTGTGTAGAATTTAAAAACAGATATTTCCAAGGAAACCTTGGCCTATGGGAAAAACCAGATAGACTTGCTTTGAAACCCAGAAGAAAGATGTCTTTGAAACTGCTCTGCTGTGTGTTCGTTCACCTCAGAGAGTGGAAACTTGTTTTGATTCAGCAGTTTAGAAACACAATTTGTGTCAAATCTAGAAAGGGATATTTAAAACTGAATGGAGGTTTATGGTGAAAATTGAAATATCTCACAATAAAAACTAAAAGGAAGCTGTTTGTGAAGCTGCTTTGCAATGTGTGCATTCATCTTCCAGATTTTAACTGATGTTTGTACTCAGCAGATTAGAAACACTCTTTGTGTAGAATCTAAAAACAGATATTTCCAACAAATCCCAGCCTATGGGAAAAACCAGAACTGATGTTGAAATACAGAAGAAAGATAGCCTTTAAACTACTTTGCTGTGTTTCCATTCAACTCAGAGAGGTGAACCTATATTTTGTTTCAGCAGTTTAGAAGCTCACTTCATGTAGAATCTAGAAAGGGGCATTTTAGACTGATTGGAGGCCTATGGTGAAAAGACAAATATCTCACACTAAAAACTAAAAGGAAGCTATTTGTGCAACTGCTTTGCAATGTGTGTATTCACCTTCCTAAGTTTAACTGATGTTTGTATTCAGCAGCTTAGAAACACTCTTTGGGTAGATTTCAAAAACAGATATTTCCAACAAAAACCCAGTCAATGGGAAAAAACAGAAAGTCTCTTTGAAACTACAAGGAAAGATATCTTTCAATCTGCTTTGCTGTGTTTTTGTTCAACTCCTGGAAGCTGCAGGATTCCATTGTCTACCACTAGAAACTCGGATGAGAGAACAGCCCATGGGCACACAGGGAGAGGTGTCCTGGAGATGAACAGGGCACTATATTTGGCAGACTGACCTGTACACCTTCGGCGCAGGCCTGAGACTAGGATTCCCTACTGCTCCCCTGTTGCTCCCTCTGCCTTAGGTTTCTTCCACCTGTCCCACCTTCAGTGAATCCTGGCCTCTGGAGACTATCATGTGAATGTCCTGGTGAGGAGGGTCCTGAGCCCCATTCCTGACACACTGCCACAGTGTGATCCTCCTTTGTGATGTCTCAGGAACCCATCACACAGGAAATGGCGAATGTCACTATGACCCGAGGAGTGGCTGGTGCTTCATGCATGTGCACTGGCGAGGTGGACTTGAATTCAGCCTGGCTCCAAAAAGTCAGGCTGAGGTCCGTTTAAGAAATGGATATGGCAGAGGTGGTGGTGGTGGTGGTGGCAGCATCAAAAGCGACGGGTTTGGGGAGGCCTGGGAAAGGGACGTGCACGAGACCAAGCCAGGGTCAAACCCACAGGACTCGTGTACTCAGGGCCTCCCCCAAGCAACCGTTCTTCTGCTTCAGCTCCCAGCGGAAGAGGAGATTCAGGGTGCCTGATGGGCTCTCTGTACTCTTTCTTGGATCCCATTTAGATCACACCTGGATAAGCAGTAATGGAATTACAATGGAGAGAGGGGGGTAAAGACCTCACTGGGGCTCAGAAAGATCCCATGTGCCCCAAGGCATGGTTTCCCACCCCACCACCCTGCAGGTATCCCTGAAGCAAGCTCCCCTGCACCCTACAAAACCCAATCCCTTTGGCTCACTCCATGGCAACCTCGGCAGCCCAAAGACTCAGTGCTTGAAGGCACTTTTCTCAGGAGCAGAGGAGCCGGATGGCTCTTAAGAATGAGAGAGGAAGGGCAGGTGAATTGCAACACCGCCTTGTGGAGAGGGCACAGGCCAGCCAGGCAGCCATCCAGTGGCACATGGAGACTGAGAGAGCATACCTGTCCCACATGGGGATGGAAGCCCAGAGCTCCACGATAATCACACCTGCCCAATCATCCAGAAACAAGTTTGGAGGGGGGAGAAAGATATGAAACACATCCCCCACCAAGTTTCCCCCCTTCTGGACTGGGGAGTGTTCTTTGTTGAAGACACTGAGCCAGACCAAGAAGCCTCTACCAAGAAGAGGGAGGACAGAGCCAGGCCAGAGTCCAGGCCAAAACAACAATACTCCATGGGCATCGAGGGTGGGGAGTGCCAAAGGATGACTTGACAGAAAGGCCAGCATTGGAGTGACAGAGATGCATCCACATCCCTTTTGCTAATCTCAATGAGGGCTGAGGGGAGAGAAGTGAGAACCATCATCTTTGAGGTCACTGGAGCCCTTCTGCAGGTGGACACTGAGCTGTGGTGAGGCTTTTGTCCATGGCTATGGGGTGTGATCACCTTGGTCCTAAGAAAGAGGCCACTCAGGATGGGGAGGTGACTGAAACCCATCCTGTTATGACGCTGCTCCCTGCCAAGGTTGCACAGCCCTTCACAATAGCCAACTGGAACTGCCGGGGAAACATCCAGAGACCAGCCACGCATCCCAACACACACACACACACACACACACACACACACACACACACAAAAGCACACACACAGAGACAGCGTGTCAGAAAGAGTAGGAGCATGAAAGAAAAGAGAGAGAAACCAGAGAGAGACAAGCAGGCGCACACACACAAACAACACCCCTTCCATACACACAGACACACAGCAGTGGCAGAGTATCACTGACCCCTAGGAAGCCCCTGAATCTGCAGGGTTCCATTGTCCACCACTATTAACCTCGATTGAGAGAGCTGCCCACAGGCACACAAGCAGAGGTGTCCTTGAGATGACCAGGGCACGACATTTGGGGAGACTCTCCTGTACACCGTTGGTGCAGGCCTGAGATTGGGATTCCACCTTACTCCCTCTTCCCTCCCTCCACCTGAGGTTTCTTCCTCCTGGCCCACCTTCTGCGAATCCTGGCCTCCAGAGACTATCCTGTCCAGAAACTATCATGTGGAAGTCCTGGCGAGGTGGGGCCTGAGCCCCATTCCAGACACACTGCCACAGGGGGCTCTTCCTTTGTGATGTCACAGCAACCCATCACCGGGGCAATGGTGAATGTCACTATGACCTTATGAGCCACTCCTTCTTCACACATGTACACTGGCTTGGTGGACTTGACTCCCACCTTTCTCCAGGAAGTCAGGCTGTGGCCCATTTAAGAAATGGCTGTGATGGAGGTGGTGGCAGAGAAAGCAGCAGTGAAAGTGGCCGGTATGTGGGGGTCTGGGAAAGGGGTATGCATGAAAACATGCCCGGGTCAAACCCACAGGACTCGTGTTCTCAGGGCCTCAATTAGCAAGTGGTTTTCTGCTTCAGCTCCTGGCAGAAGAGGAGATTCAGGGCA